>NCKU01000398.1:0-43967 GCA_003675995.1 Dinothrombium tinctorium | reverse complement strand
TTTTGAAACGAGTTCAATTTTTGTCAAGCGTCGAAAAGCTTCAATTAAACTTCGCTTTCCGCTCGCCTCATTAAAAAGTAAAATTTAGAAGCGAATTTTCGCTATTCGTACATTAGTGTCTATAAAAGCGAAAGCGAAAAGTACGACGAAACGGCGAAAGCAAATGCGTTATCCGATAGAATGAGAAAAAGAGGAAAATATTTTAGCGCAAGTCTTTCGGTTTAATATCGATTCGCGAAAAATTCAGTGCGTTCTGAAATGGACACATTGAAAGGTAGTCACAGTTCAGAGTTGATATTCGGCGAACACAGCATCTCGCTTCGAATCGCTTCGCTTTTGAATAATTTTGCATTAAGTAAATAAAAAAAAATTTTTGCGAGTGTTTTTAAAGCTAAAAAAAAAGATGAAAATTGCGAATTTCATCAAAATTTTTCTCTCGCTTTTCATCGTCAAAGGTAATGTAAAGTTGTTTCGCTCTTTACCTCTGCAACTTCAAACTTTTTCACCGTAAATTTAATCGAATGCGAGTGAAAAGTTTTTGCTTATTCGACTAAAACTTCATCCGCGCTGCATTTACTCGCTTTCAATTCGATTAGAAACGAAAAACTAGATTAATGCAAAGTTCAAAGTTTCGAAGTTCGCTATTCACTTCTCTTCATTCTCTTGCTTTTCAACACAATGTAAAACCAATCCATGCTTGCCGTTGCTTTTATGCTTTTCGCTTCGCTCACTCCACGTGTAAACTCGCGCTCGAAAAAGCGATTAAACGTTTCGCTTTCTGAAAGCGTACGATGCGCGCTTTAATCTAAAGTAAAGCTGTGCTCGCAATGAAATTCGAGCGCACGTAAAAATAGATCGCAAGTGATTTGTTTGCATAATATTATTGAAAGAAGCGAGGTAATTAAAATAAATTGCGAAGAGCGGACTTCCAGAAGCATCGCACTTATTCTAACGCTCTTCACTTTCGCGGACAGCACGCATTGATTGTTTGATGCATTCTTATTACCGCAAAGACTTAAGAGTATCATTAACGATAGACGTTAATGCCAAACGCAGTATCATATTTCTTACAAACTGCCCGATGTTAACGGGT
The DNA here is from genome assembly GCA_003675995.1 of Dinothrombium tinctorium. Lineage (NCBI taxonomy): Eukaryota > Metazoa > Arthropoda > Arachnida > Trombidiformes > Trombidiidae > Dinothrombium > Dinothrombium tinctorium. The sequence goes on along the minus strand of NCKU01000398.1, from coordinate 42,874 downwards.
CACATTTACCGCCCGCAATCATTTTCTCGATGCGAATCTTGACTGTGTCTACACCTTTGTTATACGCTTTTCATATTTCGAGCGAAAGAGAAGAAGAAGAGAAGAGAAGAGAGAAATTGAATGAAAAGTTTGTTCGAGTGTAAAGCAAACGTGTGTTCGATTAAAGAAGCCTATGTGACTGCATAACAACGCTTCGCATTTCTTTTACTTGCCTCGAAATATTGAAAATATGGCATAAAACAAAATGAGAAAACACCATTCGCGAAGAGATTACTTTCTTGTTTAAATAGTTTCACCATTTTTCATATATTTCGCATTGTTTTTTTGCTTTTCGCATAATTCGAAGCTTTTCATCGCTCTCATCGCTCTCGCAAAATCAATAAAACAGAATATAATATGAAATGTGTTTCATTAAAATGCAATAAGAAAATTACAACGCATTGATGAGTGCATTATTAATTTAAGACTCTGAAGAAAATTTAAAATGAGATCTGCGATCGATTTTGAAATTGGTTACTTTATTATCGAGCTCAAAGAGAGAGAGAGAAAAAAAGTGAAAAGCAAAAAAGTTTGCTTCGAAAATTTTCTAATACAAGCGACGAACGAGATACAAGAATTTACATTTTGATTACTTAGAGAAATGGTGAAAAAAAATAATACAAAAAGTGTTTAAAAATTTTCGTAAATATGATGAGAAGCTTTGTCGAAGATGCACACAAAAGCATCAAATTATCTTTTGCGATTGAAAATTGTCGCTTTAATTATTTATTTGAATATGAGAAAATAAGCGCAATAAAAAAATGTCAATTATGTAAAAACGAGCGCTTTTAATGAACTCATATTTTAGATAATTTTGTATCGTTGCATCGTTGTAATTAGTAAGCGAAATGTGTGCGGTTTCGAGCGGGCAGCACACGAATGGAGATCAATGACTTTTCGCTTTCGAGCGTGTTTTTACTCATAACATTCTACGCTCTCACTTCATTCAAAACGCGAGTTGTTTTTCGTTTTCGCCATTGCTTCTTTCTCTCTCACAGCGAGCACTGAATATTGCAATGATAATTAATCACATTGACACGAGACATTTTTCGTGAATATAAATGGAAGTTTCAGCGAAATGACATTTCAAAGCTGTACACAGTAATCGCAGCTTCAACAAGTCTCTTTTCGAAACACTCGGAAGCCCATTTTGCTAATTGCGAAATGGTTTATTGTTTCGCTAACTCTTGATCGTCTTATTTCTCATCTCTCGTAGAGAATTCAATTTGTCATTCGTTCAACTTGAGAGGACCAATATTTTACAACGAGCCGGCAAATAACGTCGAGTTTCTGAATGACACCGGAGCGACAATATCGTGCTCAGCTCACGGAGTGCCAGAGCCAGTTATCAGCTGGCTGACCAAAGATGGACTAACAGTGACCAACATTCCTGGTCTAAGATACATTCGACCCGACGACGGATCGCTTGTGTTTCCGCCGTTTCTTTCCGAGCAATATTCACCCGACATACACTCAAGTATATACCGATGTCGAGCGACAAATAAAGTGGGCACAATATTAAGCCGCGATTCGAACGTGAGAGCAGGTAAACGCAAAATTTTTTTTTTCATTTTCGATAGACGCTAACCACCTCGTTGAAAAACGATTCTCATTAGAAAGTAAGCTAACGGTTCTTTAAAGTTTGATACGCTCGCGATACAATCGATAATAACAAGCTTGTGTATCGCGTTAACTTGATTATGAAATGTTACACCTGATTGCAGCTTTTTTACGAACTTCGATCATTCGAACGCGGTGTCGGAGCGAGCGAATGCTCTTTTTCGAACCAGTCGAATTAGTGAAATCATTAATATTTATAGCGAATTTTTCATCTTCGAGCAACCGTTTGTTTGGCTATCTAAATTACAATTCTTACATTACTCTCAAGATAACCATTGAGCGAATTCGCGTCGATCTTCTCGCCTATACAAACTTGTTTACAACACTTCGCGTTTGCTCGCACACTTCAAGTTTATGTAACTTTTTTTTTCAAATAAGTGAAAGCATCTAAATTTAAAATTCAATATAAATATAAACAAAAGAATTTATTCTATTTTGTTCACAGTATCTTTAACGCATCTAATTTTTATTCGAGAAACAGAAATTGGCTGAGAATCGCAGTGAAAACAGCGAATTTTACAATTCGCGAATACAAAAAATTTTTTTCGTTTTCTGATGTTTTTTTTGCGAAAGCAAACTTTGTCAACATTTGTGCATGAAAAGAATTGAAAGTAGAGAGATAGTGAAACACGTGTATTATGTTTGCTTTTGCTTAATACATTTTAAAAAAGTTGAAATTCAAATTTGAATTTAAAATTTTAAATAGCGAGTATCATTAAAGCAGAAAAAAAAAATTGAATTTGAATTTTGCAGCAGCGGTTGAGGCTTGTGTCCAAATGTAGTTTGAATCTATAACACGTCTCGAGAAATAAAAGAAAGCAAAAGCAGCTTTTTCGAATATTAAAATTTTTACGAATTTTACGTTTGAATTTTTTTTTGAATTATTTTTACATTTTTACATCTCGCTTTTTCTGCCTCTTTCTTGCGCGCAGTATTGAAATACAATTTCGTGCCCGAAGTTTACGACGAATATGTAATCAGCAAGAATATTGGTTTATTAAAATGTGTTGTGCCGAGCTACGTACGCGATTATGTTGACGTTGTTCAATGGATACGAGAGCCCGACCTTCTCATCGAGCATAATGAGTTCTTTCTCGAAGGTAAAGTCAAGAAAGAAAAGCTCGACACGCTATGAATAAAAGATGCGAAAATTATTAAATTTTTTCCGCTTTTCTCTTTTTTCAAAGGAAGCAAATATAAATTTTTAAAGAGTGGAGAGTTGGTCGTCGAAGAACTCGATGTTTACGATTCAGATTTTAAATATAAGTGCAAAGCGCGAAACAAACTCAGCGGCGAAACGTATATCAGTCGCAATGCGGGCAAATTTATCATCTCAGGTAAGAGTTTTATTTTTCAAGCGCGACATTTTTAAGCTTTAAAAACTTGCGAAAACGATTAACGAGCGCCTCGTGACCAATGAGAATTTCAAATCATCGAGTGATATAAATTGAATCGCATTTGCATTCGAAATTTGTTTTTGTATTCGCGCACAAACATAAATTCATCTTTATTTCTGCCTCTCGCTCTAATTTATATTTAAATTCATTCTGCACTGCTTTGAGTGGATGATTTCGATAGAATGCGAAATGTTAGAATCGTGCCTATAACGTATTGCTTGACAAATTCTTGTTCGAGGCTGTTGCGAGAGCGAAAAACAGAGATACACATATTAATATCGCGAGAAGATGCATCGATGCATTCATTCTTCGTGTGGGCGCAATCACGCGATTTGAACAAATTCTTCAACACAGAAACTTAAGAAATTCAATTTGGAAATAGACTGTGAAGTAAAAAGAAAGTTATTTTCCAGAGGCATACACAGGAATACCTCCCCGCATAACGTATATATCACAAAGGATTATCAGCGATGAAGGTTCGAGAGTATTAATTCCTTGTATAGCACAAGGGCATCCGACTGTTCGCTACTTTTGGTCGAAAGATGGTCACTCGCTGCATTCAAGACATGATCTCTTTCGAGAGCGCAATATTTTCGTCGATAACGGCTTTTTAACCATCGAGCATGTGAGGCTAAACGACACTGGAATATATCAATGTTATGTTAATAACAGCGAAGGCAGCGACGTAAGAGAAGTAGAGCTGATTGTGAAAACATCGCTTTACGTCTCAATTTTGCCTCCTCTCATCACGTCGAGGAATGGCGAAAACGTGTACATTAATTGCTCGATCACTGGTTTTCCAATAAGCAGCGTTGTTTGGTTAAAAGACGGATATTTGCTTAATTCTTCTCCGCGACACCAAATCAACAACAATCTGCTCGCAATCAAAAAAGTGAAGCGCGAAGACGCGGGAATGTACCAATGCCTGGTGAAAAACGTTTTCGAGAGCGTGCAGGCGACCGCTTCGCTTTTTTTCGGCGGTAAGTACCCATCGATTGCGCTAATCGCAATTACCTTTTTTGAAGAAGTAATCGTGACGCTGTGTAGTAATCGCTAATATCATGCATCGTTTCTTCTTATCATCGTTCTTCGCGGACGAAACGAGCGTTAAAATTGCAGTAACCATCAATTTGTGATTCTCACATATTTGCGCGAACACTCTATTCGCAGCATATCGCCACTAAATTATATTGATGAGATCAGATGCAATCGCGTTCATTGTATTATTTAGTATTCGACTCGTACTTTTCTCTCTGCTCCCTTCGAAGCGTTTCTCGCTTTTTTTCCACAATAAGCTCTCGTAAAAGAATCACTTTCATTACCTTTTATGCGATGAACACTTTCGCAAACTTTGCGCCTTCGTTCGCTCAGCTTCTGCTTCCCAGTTTTCCGCATCATTTTTTTTCAAAACGTTTCATTGTTTAAAATTTGAGTGCTTTTCAGTTCAATATCTCGCCGGCCGTCGCATAATTGAAAATCAATTTTTAATGAATATCTGAAAGTTAATTGCACTTGTCAACATTTTCCGCTGCTTTGAATGTCGTTTTTCAAAATCTGTTTTCAAGCGAAGTCATTTTCTGTTTCGTGTGATTCGCAAAAAAAAAGAGGAAAAAATGCAAATGCAAACTTTATTGACGCTTCCAAAATATTTTTTTAATCCTCGCAAAAAAAAAGAAACTTCAGTAAATTACGCTTAATATGGAAGCAAACAATTTTCTCCCAATTTCTGCTTATTTTAAAACGTAATTAAACGCAAACTTTGTTATTGAAAATGAAAAACAATGTTTCGCCGGCATTTCGCTCTTGCCTTTGTATTCGAGTTAATCCGAGCAATTCTTGTCACCTCATTAATTCTTATTTCATTCTTTCTTCATTAGCTTCTCTCCGCGCTCGTGTTTGTTCTTATTCCCTTTTTGTTAACGAATGCATCGAACGCTAGCACTGCATATAATCGCTGATCTTATTTTTTGCTTTGCATCGCAGAGGAGCCTCCGAGGTTTTTGGAAGTGTTCAGCTCGCACCATCTCAAGCCAGGCGATCATATTTCGCTTAAATGTATGGCTACTGGTAATCCATTGCCTCAAATCACTTGGGCTCTAGATGATTATGGTCTAGACAATTTTAAAAGCGTACGAATCGGTGATTATGTAACTGCCGAAAACAATGTCATTAGTTTTGTGAACATATCTTCGGTGAGCACAGAACACGGCGGACAATACACTTGCAGAGCCAGCAATGAGTTTGAAATAATCGAAAACTCGGCTACGATTCGCGTTTTTGGACCGCCGTTTGTGAGAGCGATGAACAATTTGACATCGATTGAACACAAAACACTAACCATCAAGTGTCCGATTGGTGGACATCCAATCAGTCATTTATATTGGGAGAAAGGTAATGAACTTTTTTTGCTCTCTCCTTCGCCTCGAAGTGATTCTATAGAAATGTGATTGCAGCGGATTTCCCTTATCGAAATTTACTTTAACCCAACTCTAATCCCGAAAAACGCTCGAATTCACCGCGATCATAATTATGCTCTCGATATACTGCGAAGCGAGAGCTTTTACTGCGCTTCTTGTTAACGATAGCAAATCACTTACAATCAGTCTCTCAACGTTTTTCGTTTTTCACTTTTTGATAAATGATTTTGGTTTTACGAAGTAATGAAAGGTTTTATTTTGACATTTGAAACTTGAAAATCCTTTTTTAAAAAAATGTCACGATTCTCGAAAACGAGTAACTTTACACTAATTGGCAATCTTTTAAACTCAAACCGTTTCGTTACTTGTTTCAAAAACTAAAGCACATACTACATTGAAACAATAATTGCTGTCTGACGAGACTTGGAAAACTTGAAGCGTATACAATTCTACTTACTAAATGTGCTCGGTTCAGCATTTACATGCTTAAAGATTTCAAACAAAATCGGTTTTCTCTTTTGGTTTATGTTAGAAAACACTAGTTTAGACTAAAACTTTTTTTTGAGATTGTAATGACTATAAAACTAATCTTTCCTCGTAGAGCGCAAATCGAGTTCACATAGAGTTTACGCTTTCGTTGCAGTAATCAAAATTAGACATTTGTGATTCATTTGAAACAGTAGATAATATGTTTAAACCATATTATTAAACGAACTAAGATTTAATGCTTAGACAATCTCGCTGTTTATTTCAAAGCAACATTTTTCTCTCAAGCTCTAAGAGATAACTTCTTTAAGGCACGTGATAATTTAATAGATAATTGGAAGCGAGTGTTTGTTTGTATTTTCATTCATTAAAATTTTGTACAAATTTTTGATTTATAAAAATTAAAATTAATTTCTTCTGAATTAAATAATATCGAAACATTTAATTTTGCTGTTTCGAAGTTCATTATAGCAAATGATAATAGGGAATAAACTAAATATGAAAGAATTTATTTAATTTTTTTTATTTGGCATTTTATTTGGAGCCACTTTTAAAAGAAGGAAAGCAAAATTCGAAATTAATAACTTCAAAATTGTTCAATAAGAATTCTAAAAAGTCATATGAAACGAGAATGTACGTAAGATCCAACATTTGCTTGTAGGTCTCTCCGTCGTGTACGATTGAGAAATTTTTGCTCAAATGCATTTACAACTCGCTTTCCCCTGAGAAATCTTGCAAATTCAATATTTAAAAAATTCACTTCGATTCGACACTTCATTCTTTAAACGTTACTTTCTTTTAAAAAATGAATTTTTTGTTAGATAAGTCAAGCAGATTTCTTCGATAGCGATCAAAGTCGAGGCAAGCTTTTTTAAATGCTGTCACAGCTAACTTTTTGTGGTCATTTTTCGTCATTTATGATAAAAAAACACAATTGAAAATGGCTTTATATCAATCAATGAATTTGACCAATTCAGCCTTTTCATTCAAATTCCTCAAAGAATTTGTTTTTGAATTTTCAACCTTCGCAAGCTTAATTATTTGAAAAAGCGAAAAATTTCTTAAAATGATGAGCTTAGAACCTTTTTCAAAATTTAGGCTTTAATAAATCGTAGACCGACTTGTTTTCGCTTTAAAGTTTTCATATGAATTGATTTCAAAATAAAATTTCCATTGTTTGTCGCGTAAAAGAAAAAAATTTCAAACATTCAATGAATATAACGAATCGAGCAACTTTTCTTTTTCACTTGAAATAACATGAAGTCTTAATAGAAAATATATTTACTGAAAAAAAAAGCATTCAGCAGAAAATCAAATGAACAAAATGAGCTAAAAAATGAACAAAACTATAGTTCAGAAAAATAAAAATTGTTTTATTCTTGAAAAAAGTCGATTTGTTCAAAAACTGCAGTTCATTAATCATTAAGCGTTCGTTTGAAAGATATTATATTTGAGATTCTTTGATTGGATCGGTAACAAAAAATATTGAGGATCGAACTTTATTTCGTACTTCTTTTATATCCATTTTCAACACAAATCCGATATTATAAAATTCACTTCTTTTTATTGCTTTTTTTTCTCTTGAAGCGCGAAATTCTCCATATTTTACAAAGACGATTATGTTGGGAACTTTCAAATGCAGATTTGCAAAAGTCTAAAAACTAAGGAATAGGAAAATTAGCATATGATAAACTATAGCAAATTATATTCATTGAAAAGTTAAAAATTAAGTTTAGATGAAAATTTAAAAACTTTAAATGTTCAATTTGTAAAACTCGATTTAAAATTTGCTTTTCAATCGATTCTCTTTTTTTTAGCTTGACGTGTGCGATTTTTGAATTTTCATAATTAAAGCTGAGTTTTAAATCATATCCATTTTGAGGATAAAAAAATTAAATTAGTTATGATTGCGCGTGTATCTGAATTTCTATAGCTTTACGATTCAAGCTATCTTTTCCATACAAAACTAGTAAATTTGATGAAAATAATCGTCATTGACTGTATGTTGAACAACAAGTTTTTTAAGTACAAATTCTACTTCCTTTTCAAAATTCAAAAACATTTGAATGTAGTTTTTTTTATATTAATTTTCAACCTTAAAATCACATCTTTTATCCTGATGAATTTTTAACTTAATATTCTCCTTTACCTTCTTCATAAAAAGTTTTGAAATTTTTATTTCGAAGTATTTGATTTTCTTTGTAATAAATGAATCGCTTCTATGCCTTTCACTAATAAAAACAGCGAATTTCGCTTTGTTTTGAACTCATTTTGAGATACTTATATGAGAAACTAATATTATAAACATAATTTTTGAAATTTGATATATCCTATAATACACAAATTACTGGTTTACTAACAAAATTTGCATTTGAAATGCTTTTATTGTAGTTAATGAAAAAGCTTTTATGAATGATTGCATAAAGCTAGCATTGATTTCATTCGACGAAAATTAATTCAACTGCATTTGCTTTTAAATGAATGCGATCGATCCATTTGCAGTAAGTTTCTCAACATATTATGGAAAACAAAAATTTTGTTACAACATTTTTATTTTCATATTTATCTTGAAACTAAAAAATAAATTTATGTTGAACTGAAAAATGGAAGATATATGCAAACGTTTACTTTTAACTTGATTTAATTAATTTTGATCAAAAGTTGAGTTATTCATCTACATTTATTATAGTGAATAGAAATAAAGTAAATAGCATTTTGACAAGGTATTCAAAGCAAAGAGGTTGTTTGAATAACGCTGCATAGATCCGATACATTTTCTCTTCTTTATTTAATTCAATATGTTTTTTGAAATTTTTATGCACTATTTCGAAAAAGTTTTCGGCTTAATAAAGTAGCTTTTGTTTCGATTACCTTTTTCATTTCATTTTTTTTCGATCTCATTTTCAGCGAGCGTAAGAACAGCGCTTTCAGAGAGAGAAAAATGAAAAGAGAGAGAATCTCGAACGAAATTCGCTCGCATTCTTATGATTCTCACTCGAGCGCTTGCATTTCTCTCTGCTTAATTACGAAAAATATTATTGGTTTTATGCTTACTTAGCTGGAAAGCAGATCAAACTTGCTCGCTTTAGTTTGAATCTGAAGTACGAAAAAAAAATATTCTTTTTCAATTAAGCATGTTTATTATTGCATGAAAAGCATTGAAATTAATTGCAAAAAACATTGATTGAAAGGCGAGTAAAGAAACAGAGTAATTAAATGTTTATTAATTCAATGCAAAAGCTGCTAGAATCATAGAGAATAAAATTGATTCAATATTCTCTCTATTTCCTACTTCTAAATCGATATGATTCAGCTAATTGATTAAGTTCGTACTCATCTTTATGCTATAGGCAATATAAAATTGTAGGTCGCATTGAACTCTTGAAAAAATATTGCGTCACTCAATAAAAAAAACGTTGAAAACCTTCCCTTGTCAATAACTCAATAAATTTTTTCTTTTAATAATTTTAAATTAAATTCTTATTATTCTTATTTTTAAAGTGTCTCTAAGAAGTGTCACATTCATAAATTCAAAGCAAAAAAAATCGATCTTCTTCAACAGATGTGCAATATGATTTGGCATTTTAAGTGCGGAATTGGAATTTTTAATAAATTTTCAAAGTAGAACGGCTCCTCGGATCTTTGACCATTAAAATATTTGACAAAATTCCTTTTCTTACTTTTCGTGGCGACTTTAAAATGAAATTTTTACGAATTTGGTGCCACAGAATTTGATAACTTTTAACTTTTTTATATTCACGATAAACACTGAATGTAAGAGCAATGTACTATGATCGTAAACTATAATTTATGAGAAATAATTCATCCAGCTATGAAAGTGATTTATATAATGATGTCTAGAAGTGAATCGTTAAGCACATGAACGAAATGAGATCTCACATGATTATATTGCTAAATTTTTACTCTTTTCTTGCTTCAATTGAATTTTTATTAATAGAAAGATTTTATTAAATCTTCCTTTTCTCATTCGTTTAAATCGCTATTGATACTCATTATGGACGTTCGCACGTATTTAATGATGCATCAGTTAAATGTGATTAACATAAAGATAGCACAATAAATATCTTTAGAGGCAAATTTTTATTTCGCATTCGCTTAATTCATTTTTTATGAACTAATTGTGTATCTGATTGATCGATAACAATCAGAGTTAAATTTTGATATTTTGAATGTGGAAATGCTTTTTTTAATTTATTAAAAAATATTTTTGGGTGAATAATTAAATATAAACTCATAAGAAAGTTTGGTTTTTGTCGCTTTTTAAATCGAAACGAAAGGACAGCAATTAGTTAAACGGCGGTAGCAATTTAATGCAAGCGAAAGCAATTACAGTTCACTAATTGTTCTAATTGCCATTCGTTTTGTTTGATTAAATCTTGGCATTCACTGTTTACGTCAAGAAACTAATGAAGCATTTAGCCTTCTTAACAGTAAGCTTGAAGTTAGTTGTACTGGCCTTTGATTTTTGCGCACTATTCAGTTGAGGCCATGTAAATGAAAAGTGAAATGTTTACATTTCTTGACAGGCTGCTTCTTTCGCTTAACTTTTGTTTACCTTTGATACCAAAAATCGAAATTAAAGCTTGATTGAATTCGGTGAAAAGGCTTTACTCGAATTGAGGTTTGTAGCATAAAGCAAACCGTCGAATTTAGATGATTTTCGATTATTTTCTCCAGAAATTAGATTCCTTCTTTTTTATCACCAGTTTGACGCAAATATTGCGAGAGGATCATTGATCTTATAATTCAAGTCACAAGAAAACATAATACAAACAACGTTAGTTACATAGACTAATCTAATAATGGGAATAATTTAATTTGGAAGAATTAAAGTTGCATTTGGTTCATTTCTCCGGATATTTTTCTTTACTTTTGTTTTCACGATTTATTGGTTCCATTAAACAATAGAATTTTTCATCAATTCTAATTAAGCGACAAATTAATAACTTTCTATTGATTCTTGACGAAAAACCTAAAAAAAAATTTTCTTTACAACTGGAGAACAATTGTTGTTTCTCTTATATTGATGATATATAATTGAAATAAAGAATAATACAAATTGAGTTACTCATCATTTTATAGTTGGATGATTTCAAGATATTTGCATTTTGAAAGTTATAGAGAAAGTTTAAGTTTGCCAATAACTTCTAGATTTAATAGCTTACGTTCTAAAGATTCTTGTAGCTTTGTTTCTTAAGCATGATAAATCCGAATTTATATTTACTCGTAACAAAAATTTAAAGGAAACAAAATAATTGAAATCATTTGAATTCTTCGAATAAAGAATAAAAGAAAATGTGATAAAATTTTTATAAATCGAGTTTTCATCTCGAAAGAATCCAAAAATGATTCGTTTGATGAAGAGACTGAGAATAAAGAAGCTAAAAACAATTGCTGTTAATTCAAAATAAACAAAAGTCGAAGTGAAATGAGTGAAATTCTCGTTTAGATAAATTTTACTTTTGTTTTTTCGGAGAAGAAATGAAAGAAAAGCAATTTGAAACTTGAAAATTGAAATAATAATTTTCGTTATAATTTTGAAAGTTTCGAATTGTAAACAAAACATAAGCAAACGATACTGTGCGTCCATAAACTGTGAAAAGAGTCAATTGTGAAGAGAAGAGATCGTCAGAAAAAGTTTTTAACAATAGAGTCTCCGTAATGATGAAAATGAAAAAGATTTTATTTTTAGTTTATAAAGTAATAAATGCAATAATAAAGAGAGCGCAATAAAAAACTCGAAACGACAATATTGCGGAACAAAATTATATATTTGGCACTGTGTACGAATTATGATTGAATTCGTGTGCGATAACGACTATAATAACGAACATTTTCAATTTGCAGCTCGAAGCGAAGTAAAAAACAAAGCATTCGCTTGCATTTATTTAATATGAAAAGCGAAGCGAAAGGTGAAAGTTTTTCCTAATAATTGATTTAAAAAATTAACGGGCGTTTTCATTTCAATAATCTCAACTTTCGCATTCACTTTTGTTTTTCTTCGCGTTTTGAAAGCTAAGCGAAATGCGAAATTCAATGCGAAAGGAGAAAAATCAAGTGAAAGACGCAACAGCGACAATAGCGAGCGGAGAGATTTTGCCTCATTGAGAGCGAATGGAAGCTGAGGCGAATTAAACTTTGAATGCTTCTTCACTAATCGCGAAGAGAGAGAGAAACAAAAAGCAGTTTATTTCGCGTTTCGATATTCTTAATTCCACAATGCTTAATCGCGTGCTCAAATCATTGCAATCAAGAGATTAATGCGAGTACATCATCGATTCAGCGAAACTAGAAACTTCTGCTTGATTTGTACTCGAATTCAGCGCTGCATCGAAGATATAATTTCGAGCGATGATTGCTAACGAATCATTTGCGATTGAATAAAGAAAGAAATGATTGAATTTCTCGGTGACATCTGCTTCGGGCTTAAACGCGGACCAAAATAAAAATTATGCAATTCTCGGCGAAAATGTCGCGAAATAAAAAGTCGTTTTCCATTCATCGAGCAGTGAATTGCTTTGGGCTCGATTTAAAAAGCTACGTGCAATACATTGAGCATTGAACCAAAATGACAGCTTCATAACGGTTACATAGAAATTTTCGTTATGCGATCGTTCGCTCAAATGATGTACGATCAATGCTAAGTTGTGTAATGACAAGCTTTATTCTGCCTCCATTCTAGCTTCACACACATTTACACCACTTCTCAAACATTCGCAGTTTTTAATCCGCTGTTTTGCTCTTCTCTTTCGTTAAGACGGTAAACGATTGCCTATTAATCACAAGCAATCAATCAATTCCGACAATGGGACACTGACCATCAAAGAAGTGGCGAAAGAGATCGATGAGGGATATTACTCGTGCATCGCGATGAACAAAGAGGGACAGCAAGCATCAAATGGCTTCTTTTTGCTTGTAAAAGGTCGGTGTTTTCAATGCACTCAAAACCGACAGTATGACACTAATTAATGCTTGAAATGTGCAGTCGCTCCTAAAATCGAGCCCTTCCTGCTGTCAAACAATGTGAACATTGGTCAGCGACTGTCGCTCACTTGCACTGTGATTAAAGGCGATCCTTTAATAACGATTAAATGGCTGAAAAACGGCCATTTGATTAATGAACAAGATTCACTCGTAACAATTCACCATTTGGCAGACTATTCTTCCACTCTATTGTTTAAATCGATCGCAGCAGAGCATAAAGGAAACTACACTTGTTTGGCCGCCAATGATGTTGGCGAAGATAGCTACTCAACAGATCTTGTAGTTTACGGTTTGTTTTTCTAACGAAACTTTGCACTTTTCAACTAACGTTTTCAACAGCTCCTCCTTTTTGGTTGTACGAACCTGGAGATGTTAGTGTTAAGAAGGGAAATCAGCTTTGGGTTAATTGCCAATCTTCTGGCTTTCCGCAGCCGAGAATTGTTTGGAAAAAGGCTCACAGTTAGTGAATGATTGCTTCGAGTGAGCTCATCTTAAGTGCTTCTCAATTTCCTAGATTTCAGCGCGGTTTATAAGACAATAATAAGTTCAATTCACATCCAAATTCTGGACAACGGAACTTTGTACATTGACGACATACAGAAAAGTGATTCTGGTTACTATTTGTGTCAGGCGTCAAACGGAATAGGACAGGATTTGAGTAAAATAATCCATGTGTCGGTTCACGGTATGTTTTTTTCTCTATTTATCAAAGCAAAAGCGAGTCAATTATTTTGCAGAAGCGGCGCATTTCAAGACCAAATTCAAAGCAGAAAGCTGTCGAAAAGGCAATGACATAACATTAACATGCGAGGCTTTTGGCGAGCGTCCGATTCGAGTCGAATACGCTAAAGACAGCAAAGCGATATTTTTCGATCAGCGAGTGTACTTAAAAGAGACGACCACTTATGAAGGCATCATTTCGGAGCTAATCATACATAGTGTTCGCAGAGCGGACTCCGCACTCTACGCTTGCAAAGCTTTCAATGCTTATGGCAAAGATGAGACGCGGATTCAACTTATTGTGCAGGGTATTGATTTGCGAATCAATAAATCGATCAATAAATTAATAATTACAGAGGCTCCCGAGCCACCAGGGGAAGTGAAACTGTCAGAGACGAAAAGCAGGTCCATTCATGTTTCTTGGTCGCCACCTTTTTCTGGAAACAGTCGCATAACAGAATATATCATTTACCTGGAAGAATTGGATGACATGTCGAAATTTGTTAGCAACAAACGCAATTTGAGTGTTGCTGCTTCCGACACATTTTATGCAATAAAAGATCTGAAACCGTTGAAGAAATACTCGTTAAGTGTAGCTGCAGCCAACGAGATTGGTGTCAGCGAGAAGAGTCAGCTTCTAACGTTTCAAACCGAAGAAGAAGGTGAGCCAGTGCTGAGTGCCTTTTAGTGAGCTGCTTTTATTTCAGTCCCCAACGAGCCACCATCGAACGTGAAAGCTTTCGCCGTTTCGTCAAAAGCAATTAAAGTCACTTGGAATGTGAGTACCTTTATTACGCGCCTCTGTCGATAGCGAACACTTTCTCGCATGCATTTAGGCAACTGCTACTTTTGCGATCGCGGTGTGATCAATGAATTCACTTTTTCGCGAATTCTTGCAAAAAAGCAAAACAGTTTCTCTTTGAGCGAAACCCTTTAAAGAAAACTTCATATTTTTCGAAGTCAATACACCGTTAAATTGGAAATCATATTTAAAGTTCACTTAACGCCTAAAGAAACGTTTTTTGCGCACACAAACACATAGAAAACGCTATTTCCATAAATGATTGATGATAAATTGTAAACGATACTCGGGTTATAAAAGGATATCATCCGTGGATTACAACACAATCACTTTCATTCACTTCCATTCATCGGTTCGCCGACGCTTTCTCGCAACGATTTTCAGCATTTCACATTTGCTTCCCGCATTTCAGTTAAAGTTGGCGAAAAGCGGAAAGAAAAACTTCTCGCTTACATCGTGTCGCAATCGTTAGCGAAGCAATATTTCGCATTTGCTTCTCAATCGATGGACACACGCGATGCATTTTTATTCACGAATATTATAAATTTGACTGCTTTCGCCAACAGTTCGATGCGCGCAACACGCTTGTAAACCGAGTTCGAGTGTTGCTGCGAACAAGCGAGCTGAACACGCTTTGATTTACTGCCTTTTAATGCTAATCAACTGCTGTGTACTTTGAGTTTGAGCGACGATTGAGTGTAACCGAAAGAAAGTTTTGAACATAATTAATCAACGTTCGAAAGAGATGAACAGTGTGCGAGTTCGGCGTTCGAAAAAGAACGAACGACGCTTTTGATTAAAAATCGATGCGTTTTGCAATAAGTAATGAAAAAGAACGCCGAAAGAGTCGCCATATAAAAACTTTGAGCGATATTATGACAGCAGTTGTGATAGAATAGAAATTATACTCAATTAAGTTTTTCCATGAATAGCCACCCGACAATCGATACTCGTTCGGAAGGATCAGAGGCTATTACGTTGGCTACAAGTTATCTAACACAAAAGATGCATTCACGTTCAAAACTTTGGCCGTCGATGCGCGCTTTAAAGCCGAAACTGTGTTGAAAAATTTGAAAAGGAAAGCGAAATACGATATCATAATCCAAGCGTATAACAGCAAAGGTGGAGGTCCGACTTCGCCGGCAGTAACCATCCAAACTCATCATCAAGGTAGAGTCAAATGCACCATGATTTCGCTTGTCTGTGCGCTCGCGAACGCATATGATCAATCTTACGTTCGCAATGTAATTTTGATCACATTTCACAACCGCAAACCATCGCTCTGAAAATATTTTAATTTTCGATTGAGTAATGAATCGATTTTATCAATCACGAGTTGACAGAACATCTATTTTCTCGCTATGCTTTGCTTTTTTGCTCATCATTTATTAAACGGCCTTCTTTTGATTTATTATCTCAAGCGTTTCATAAAGTGAGAGTTAATTGCAATCAATGTGCAAATTTGTTACTCTGAAAGTGAAACGCGCAAATTACGAACGATAATGCACTGCCTGCGAGCGACAATTGTTAAATGCTTCGCGCTAATTTGCATTTGATTGTAGACCCTCCCGAAACTCCGATTTTAAAATTGACTTCAGTCACGTCGAAAAGTATTTCTGTCTCGTGGCGATCCAAAGACGAGCAAAACGAAATCACAGGTGAATTGTGATTGTTTCAGCATTGCAGGAATATGCGATCGTTTTCTTCTTGTCACACAGGCTTTTTAGTTCGATGTGCGAGTTCGAACCCCGACAGCAAACCGATCGAGAAATCGCTTTCGATGACTACGCTGAACTACACGTTTTCAAACTTGGATTGTGGCACGCTCTATGATATCACAATTCGAGCTTTTAACTCGATTGGAAGCAGCGAGAAGAGTTCGCCGCTGCGAGTGAAGACAAACGGAAAAGGTGAGATTCGCTTTCTGACAATGGTAATGAGAATAAATTTCGACGTCGATTGTTGACAGCTGCAATTGCACCAGAGAAGAGCGCATTAATCAGCTACTTTAACTCGACATCAATCAGCGTGGATTTAAGTTCTTGGCAAACAGTTGAGTGCGATATAAACTTTTTCAGTATAAGATATAAGCTCGAGGATGAGAAGTCGTGGATTCTCGTGTCGGATAGAATCGAAGCAAGAAACCATCGATTGAGTATTGATGGATTGCATCCTCAGAAAAGGTACATTCTTCAATGCGCCGCACGCACGGAAGCAGGCGAAACTGAAGCAGAGTACTATTTCACGACTCAAGCAACAAGAGACAAAGGTTGGCCGTTTGCCGCACTCTCGCTCATGTATGATTTAATGATTTCCATATATTTCGCAGAGAGATTCGCTGTCGTTTACAACGACTCAAAGTACAAGATATTCTTCGAATTGGAGCTCATTCTGCCATTAATATTATCACTGCTCGTTGTAGTCGCAGTTTTGACTCTCATTTGTGTCGTTATGAATAAAAGAACAGATCAAAGCATATATTCTGGTAAATAAATATGATTTACACGCCAATTTGTTACGACACTTGACTCGCCTTTGCAGATTCGCAGCAACTGAGCAAATCGAATCTAAGTTCAGATATTCTTTCGATGTCGAATTTAGAGAAAACAAAAGCGAAAGGAGTACAATTAAAAGAGCAATCAACAGCATACTATGCCTTGGATTCTGCCTCCGTCCAAAGCACGAAAGGCAAAAGTCGCTGTAATCTTCACTCGGCAGAACAAAAATACTTTGACGATGTGCAATACGCGACCGTAAAACGCACGCCGCGCTTGCCGAAATTGGAGCGAAACATTTATGATTGTCCAGGTATGTGCTAGCGTGATTAATAAAGTCGCTCGTATCGATCATCTTGTTTATTAACAGTTTCACTGAACAAGCATTTCGAGCAGAGCATCGAAACAGATGCGTTGCAAAGTGGAACTCGCGGATTTCTAAACTCAATGTAATTTATATCGAGTGATAAACAATGAGTGCAACTAATGATTTATCGAAACAAAACACATTGTCAGCGTGGACGATAAAGAAGGTTGCGTTTGTTGCATTGAAATGATCGCTGAACGTGTTGGTGTCGAGTTGAAGCTAATAAAAACCTATACGATGCACATTACTTATGTGATTCGTTGTGACCCTATACCGAAGCAGAGAAAGGAAACGCGTTTAAAACTTGTGCAATGAGCAATAAAACCAAGTTTTATTTTACGATATGCTCATAATTACTGCTTGTTACCGCTTCGGACGCATTTCTGCCGTACGTGAAACTAATGCATTTCCATACGATCAGATGAACGCTCTTTGTCTCGCATAGCACACAGTAAGCTGCGATGCACATTCAATTTTGCATCATTCTGCTCTTCTCGCCTCAATCGTAGCTCTGGCGAACAACGCGAATAGGGAGATTAAAGCACAAAATGATGTTTTGCGCAAGAAAAGAAGCTTTAAAAGATGTTTTCAGCGGAAAAAAAGCGGAGAACACTTGGATTGTGAGTGACTTTTTAGCCAAATACTACATTTGCTGCGTTTGCGTTCCTAGTCAAAAGAAAAAGTTTGCACTTCGCTTCAGAATCCACTTTTTCTACTCATCGCTTCTTTAAAAACTTCTAAACGATAAAACGTTGCGAAAATATGAATTCTAAGGAATGTGACGGATTATGCAAGAAAAAAAGACCTAATTTAGTACAATGTGTTTGCTTGAAGTGAAACGCAGAAAAAAAGAACTAAGAAAGAAGTAGTAAATCCCGCTGATATTAAGCAGTATCAAACGCACACACTTCATTCTTAAGTCGAACCGTTGATCGTTCTGATTTCGAGTTTATTATGTCTTTCGTTTGACTGCGCGATAACGACGAATGCCTGATAATAGCCTTATGGATGCGACTTAATTTTCGTTTTCTTCTGCCTCCACTCTTCGCCACCACTCGTACGCTGTTGTACGCTGTGTATCGTCGACAGTAATAAAAAACGAGCTCATATTGTTGCTTATTAATTTCGCGTTCATTTACTTATCGAGTGGCTTGGCAGTTAATAGCAACGATTTGCTTCGCTTTGCGTTCAAGAAAACAGCGGTCGATAACGAAGCGGAAAAAAGTGAAAATATTTCTTTCGGCAACAACTCCAGTTTTTATATTTTTAATGATGTGAACACTACAAATTGCGTATAAAACAATTGTTGCTACGAAAATCTACTATCTGTAACACAGCATTCGAGTTCTCTTTCTCTCTCGCTCGCAATTGCTGCTCACCACGCTTCTGCGAATAGTTTTCTCTCTTCTCTTCCTCTTTGTTTTTCTATTTTAAATCACTTTTCAATGCGAAAAATACTTTCGACCATTTTTTACTTTGACAACTTTTCGTATTCTTCTTTCTCCTCCATTCTCTCGATTTCGTTTTCGCGTCTTTTACGCGTTCAAAACACATCATCTATATTTGTAAATTTATTGCGCGTTTAACTTGTGTTCTAAAAGCAGCAATTGATATCAAAAATGATGTCAATATTGTCAAAATCGAAAAAAGAAAAGCTCTGAATTCGTAACCGGCGATCCAAAATTTTGATAATCTTTAAGCTTTCGGCGTCGATCGCAATTAAATTTTTTTTTCTCCGCTTTCGCTGGCGACTATCAAATCGCTTTTTACGGGTCGTTATGTTCGTAATAATTAAATTTAAAACGAAAAAAAAATCAAAACGAATTCGTTGATCGCAACATAAATTAAATTATGAAAAATAATAATTTGAAAATTAGCCGAGTGAACAAACTGAAAAATTAAATTTCTCTAAAGAACTGCGATGAAAAGCGTGTTCACAAGCCATTGTGTACACAATTTCATGCGCACATAAACTAATTGATGTCCAACACGAGCGTGTTCACAAAATTAATTATCGCGCGGTTAAATAAAGCTATCGCGAAACAATTTAGGTGTGTGTGTGCAACGTTAGAATTTTAAAGTCAACATGTGCCATGTTTTATTGCAATCGATACGCCCTTTGAAATTATTATGGTCGTAAAATGAAACGAGAACGTTGTGCGAATGGCCATTGTTTTCGAAAGCGCAATTAATTGCTCGAGTGTACGTTTTTCACTTTTTGAATGTAAAAATTCTGTCGAACTGAACTCGCGTCGAACTCAATTTGCTTAAGCAGTTAAAATACAAAAATTCGAATGCAAATACGGACGAGCATAAAGAAGTATTCTTCCGCTTATCTGTCCGCTTAGATTGATAGCCGAAAAAAGTGATTTTCTCTTTTCTGCACTGTAAACACTCGCAAATTTAATTACAGGCGTACATTTCGTTTATTTTTCTTTTCGTGAAGTGTGATTTCAGGCGACAGCAAACGATAGCGCGACACGAGAGAGTAATTGAGTTGCGCGAAGTCAAAAAACTTTTTTTCGAACTTATGTTGGCATTTTTGGACAATTAAATTACTTTATGTTTGTTGACAAAAAGCATAATTTACATAAAACAAATCGAGAGCACACTTTAACATTTGTGGCGCACGCGAAAGGCGAAAAGAGCTTGAAAACTAATTTCGCGCATTTGGCAAGAATTTCGTGAAGCAAGAATAAAAAAATTTCTCTAAATTTCGCTTTCGACTCATTTAAATAATTTCAATAAAAAAAGCAAAAGTCGAGCATTGATTTCAGCGGTGCCGTTAATAATAAAATGACTGCGTCGAGTTATGCGCGACTCTGTCGACGTAAGCGCCATTTGAGAAACATTAGAAGTTGTTTTTTACGGCAGCTAAAACTCGAACATTTCGGTATCACCGCATTGAAAACCCCAGTTTACCGCAGGCGAGCATTGCGAATGTTTTTGTCATTTCTTCGATCGAAAATTGCTATTGTCACTTGTTTCATAAAAAGCATACGAACACGAAACAAAGCGGTGACCATTTTTGAAGCTCAATGCGATCGTTTCGCAGCGGCGAACGCAAAGCGTTTTCGCGATTACTCGACGAATTTAAGCAAAATTTTAATTTTTTGTGTTTCTGTGGGTTGTGGCGATACGCGAGATGTTTTAACGTTTGCTTACTGAAAAAAAATCAAAACTTCATGACACGAAGCAAAACGCAAGAATATTTCTTTCAGAATCGAAATTCAAGAATTAAACTCAAGAAATCGAATTTGCACCTGTTAAAGAAATTATTTAAATTGATTTCCAATTTTGAATAAAAAAGAAGCTTGTGTACTTGATAGGAAATTTGTTTGAGCTTAAATGTTGGTTAAAAAATTTTTAATTTTTTTTTCCTGTGAGATTTATGAGCTTTGTTCTCTGAACATTATGCGTGCAAAATTTGCGATTTTCATAATCCCTTTAACAACCAAAATTTTAAAAGCTTGGCATAAATCACATATTTAACACAGAAATAAATGTTTAAAGTATAAATAAAAAGCCATTAAAAAAATTAAATTGTCATTAAAAATTTTTCTTTCTTCATTTGAAATAAAATTTGTTGACGTTTTCTAAATTGAAATTTAAATCAAAATGATTATTTTCATATATTAAAAAAGCTTTTCATTCGTGTTTCTAACTAAAAAGTTTTAGAAACTAATTTTTTAATTATCATGAAAGTTTCATCATGAAACATCATCTTGCGAGAAAGATTTGAAAATAAAATTTTTTCTTATTATCCAGTTAGACTCTGTTGAATCTTAAATTTTTTAAGTTTTTGAATTAAGGAGAAACAAAGAATAAAAACAAACAAAAAATTTGTGAAAAATGTCCTACGGCCTGTCAAGTTTATAATGATTTCATTGTTGCAATAAAAGTTCGTTGTGCTCGGCTCACCACATAAAACGTTTCCAAAAATGTTTCTGTTGGGTCCAATTTTGAACGTCTTTATTGTTTCGTCTACACACTACGAAACGTTTGAAATGGTTTGATTAAAGAAGACGCATTTTGATTTTATAGAAATCGATGCAACTTTAATTAAAGTTGGTCAGAGAAGAAATTTAGAAAAAAAAACATTTTTTGGATGTCTGAAAGTTATTTTCATAATAGACAACATAGACATCGTCTCTATGGTTTTCAAAAATTTTAAACTTGAATTCATCTCGCATAATCTGCAATTTATTCGTTTGTTTATCATCTTAAATTGTTATAGAGAGTAACAAAGTTGATATTGTGACTCTGAGCCATAGCGTCACAAGAATTTAGGTTTGGTTAGCTTCGATCGGTGAGCAAGCGATTTTCAACTATGCATTGTGCACAGTACTTTTATGCTCAAGCCGATTGTCGAGTTGGTCATCTTTAGCCGTTGTGGCAAAGCGCAAAGTTAAGAAGATTTAAGATTGTAACTCATCCTGCGGTTACTGACACTCATACGAACCAGTGGCAAGCGTGCACGTCACAATGTATAATCACAAAGTTTTTTAATTTGATGAACAAGAGCTTTAAATCACTGCTTCGCATCACTTAAGCGCTTAAAATGTTGCCCATTTGATTAATATTTAAAGCGAATGTAATGTTGAGAAAAGTTTTGACAGAGTCATAAATAAAGGAGCTGCAGCTAAATGGGCAGAGTTAATGCAGAGGCAGTAAGACAAATCAAGAGAGAAAGGCAATAGCGAGCTCTAAATTGATTTCTAACTAAACACTTAAGCATAGAGAATATATAAGGTTGAGAAGGAGAAGTAAGTCGACGCAATTGATGTTTATTTGTCAATAGAAGCATGAAATCGATAGTTTGCACTTCGCCGAAAACAAAAAGCAGACGAAAAAAAGTGTTTGTCGAACTTTTTCGCATTAATTTTCGTTTGAAAAAATCAAGTGAAAAATGCTTCGCTTTTAAGTTTAGACGCATTTTATTTATTATTTTATTTCGCGAAAAAAAAAGAAACCAAAAATTGAGATCAAAGCGAATGTAGGACGAACAAAAAGCGAACGTTTGCACTGAACAACAAACTGTATTCACTTTCATCCAAAAAAACAGTTCGCTGAAAAATGAACCTTGCGTTCGCTTCTTTTTAACAACAACTGGCCATCGACGATTGCGATATCAAAATCGACTTTCTACTATATTAAACTGATCGAAAAATGCTTTCATTTTGAGCGCAAAGAAAAAAAAAACTATTAAGAAATGGACTCCAACACCACTTTGTTCTCCGCTATTTTTCTCTTTCAAACTAAAAAACAAAGCGAACTGATTTTGAAAAAACAATGTGCGCGAGAAGCATTCAAAGCGAATGCTTTTATGGGCGAAAGCCGAACATGGGAAAAGTTTCAAAATCTTACCAAATGAATGGATGTTTTGAAGTACCAAAACACCGGATAATTAACATGTAAATACTCGCTGCTACGTAATTAGACTCTTTTTGTGAACGAATTTTTGTGACGCTTTTGTGCTTTTGTTTCGTGTGAAACAAACATTTGCTTTCCCTTACGAGAAGAAACAAAAGCCATTCCATCGCTTAGAAAATTATGTCATTCCAAGACAAAAAGTAACGATTGACAATTATGTTTCTTGAAGCATTGTGATCGATTTTATATAAAACAAAGTACGTAAATCTACTTTTGTTGCAACACTAAAACGCGCTTTATAAACTCTGATCTCTGCTCGATGTATTATTTTAATTTTATGTCCACCCATTAGTGTTTTATGTCGCTGATGCAAGTGGTGTTTTAAATTATGATTTCCCGAAAAACAATCTCAAAAATATTCGAGCGAAGTACTTGAGAAAAAAAAGTAAAAACCATTCAAGGTATGCCAATAAAATTCCATCGATAGAAATTTTTAATTTTTCCATAGCGATAGCAATGACGTTTGCTAGTGGATGATGCTCGCTATTATCTACTAACAACTGAACACAATTTTTAACTGAAAATATTGCGCATAAATTTAATTCTCGATCGTTAATTTTGTCGCGCACTTTACCGATTTAGAAAACAGAAGCGAAAAAAAAATCAATAAACGCAAACATTTTCGAGATGAGAAGCGAAAAACATGTTCTTCGTATCTTTTAAATCGAAATGAGAAGCTTTCAAAGGCTACTGAGTGAAGACAAATTTATGCAATGTGAGCGACGTCCTTTGCTGTCGCTTTTGTTACTCAACCGGATGTGCGGTTGATTATTCTCAGGTTGAATGTGCGATAGAAAAAGGAAGCCATAAGCGGCGTTGAAAATTCAGAGCTTTGTTCTAGCGTTGCGAAATTGAAAAGCAAACAAGAAAAGTTAATTAATAGTTTGCGTTTAGAGAAAATAAGCTGAATATGAGCGTATAATAGCGCGATGAAGTAATGGAGTGAATCAAAGTGATTTTCAAGAAAAGAGGTGAATTCGCTTGCGAAAGTTGAAGAAAAATTTTTCTCGCTCAGATGTGTGCCGCTGCTCATTCATTTTTTATTTCTTATTCAGAAGAAAGACACGAGTTTTGAACCTTTTCGAAGATGTAATTTACAGAGAAATGGAGAGGAAAACAGTATTACCTTTTCTCTATTTTGAATAAAAAGAAGATAAAAAAACGCAATTCGGCTTCGCGATCCACTTTTAGAGATTCAACAAATCTTCTTTAAAATACATTATACATGCTTATAAACTACAATAATTGCCGAAACGTTGAGCACCATTTTCCATTGAAAAGCAATTTCGCTCAATTTATGCAATTGAGATTATATGCGAAAGTTTTTGCGAACAATGACTGTAAATCACTGTGTATATTGAAGAAAGAGGAGAATGATGAGAATGAGAAGACGCGAACTTAATGTTTCTTTGCTCCTTTAAAATAATGTTAAAGCGAATCGCGTTTTCAATTCTTTGATTTTCATTTTTTTTTTTCAAATTGAATTTTCGAAACTCGACGAACTCAGAGCTCGCAATAGTCGAAAGCGAATGAAAATGAAATCCATTTGAATTTGTAAAGAAAATAGGAAAATATTTCGAATAAAATTAAATCTGCGCTTTTGATCGTCGAATTCAACGATGTTTTCAAATTATTAAGCATACAAAATTCAAATTTCTGATTTGCAAATCTCGTGAGAAATGCTCGCATCTCTAACGAGATATCCACTCATCTGACAGTTTAGTAATACAAATAAACATCGCTACAAATATGAATTTTGCATTTACATTTTTATTTACACACATTCGCTGCGGATTTACGATTCGTAACTCTTCGAATTGATTTTCAGTTTTGATTGTTTTAAAATTATGAAAATGCTTATTTCAATTTCAAATTTTAAATATTAATGCGTTTATCGCATAACTTTTTTCGGCGTCGTGCTGAAATAATAAAGTTTTAATACGTTCACAATGAATCGAGCGCAAAGCAAGATTTAAGATTCATTTGCTAGGCGAAAATGAGAAACTGGGAGCGCATTGTTCTCGGCGAAAATGGAAAATGCTAATTTCTTTTAATTAAGAAACGAAGCGAAAAAAGCTGCTTTCAAAGCGATCTGTGCTCACCGAGAAAGTAGAAAAAGATTGTTTCACTCATTATTGGCGCTTTTTTAAAGCTCTCTATTCGAAGCTAGTTTGACAGAAACGAGCTTGTTTCTCTCTCTCTATTTCTATTCGCTCACATCTCGGCGATAGATAAAAAGTTTGCTGTTTCTCAGCGAAAAGCAATATCGAGAAACGCTGTCCACAACTTTGCATCGAATAAATGCTCGAAAATGAAAACTTTGTGTTTCGAACTGTGTGATGTTTATGGTTTCATTTTTCGAGCGCGTTAGGATCGAAAAAATCGAAACAAAATGACACAAAGTCAGATTTTTGCAGTTTGATTTGCACATTTTCATGAGAAAAAAAATGACAAGTGAACGCGGCATTCAACTGTTAACAATGTAATTTTCTTTTAAGAGGCGAATGATCGATGCAATGTTATGTGAAGTATTTTATTTAAAAATATTCTCCTAGTAAAAGTCAACTGACTTTGTGAACATTTTTTCTGATTTTTTTTTTCAAAGCTGAAACTACTCACAAATGCTTGTGAGATTCAATGTGCACAATTGTCGATGTTGCCTTTAGAAATTAGTCGCTAAAATTTACTCACATTTTTCATCTTTAATATATTTCCACAGATAACAAAAGCTTTGTATCCAAAGAAACAAAGAAATCACAAAAATGAAAATATAGAGCAAAACTGAATTCGATTTGGCCGAGGAATTAGAATGGCAATGAGAGTGGTGCAATTCCACTGCCGTTCTAAGGAATAAGAATGGAATGAGGTCAGAGGGAATGGTGATGCATCGGAATTAAAAATCGGTGGAAGAAAAATGGGAATTAATCAGTGGAAAGTGGAATTAACAATTGAACTAAAGTGAGACCTGTTGAATTTGCAAATATTTATTTAAATATGAAAACAAAATTAAAATTAGTTAAATCGAAAATCAATCTTGAAAAGGCGATAATTTGAAGGGCTAGTGAAGAACTCAGCATTCAATAATTAAAATTGAGCATCGCGATAAGTTGCCGGTGTAGTGAAACAAAGTTTATCACAAGCGGGTGTGGGATGAGGACATGAAAAGTATTTTCGGGAAAAGTTTGGCAATGGAACTCTAAATCTAATCGCATCAACATCTCTAAAACAATTTTTTTTTATTTTAAAATAAATTTCAAACGTAGAGATTTTTCTATGCAAAATACTTTAAAATCCATTTGAACTGAAAACTTTTTCATCATAAAGCAGATTTGGATAAGATAAATAGAGATATTGTTTATCATAAGCGTGAAATACGATTGGGACCACAAGTTCGTATAAGAAAGATAATATAGTCTGAAAAGTTGAGAAAGCTATTTGTTTGAGCAAAGTTATGCATAGTTTTACAAGAAATTGAAAAACCTCTGATTTCCTCTCGTTTTTCAATCTAATGAATGTTTCTTTCAAAACTGACCAGCTTCCGATTTCAATTTCTCAAAAGTTCGTCACTTCACTCGACACACACACACACACACACAGTGATTTGTTTGACAGAGTCAGTTTTCTTACAATAAAGCCAACCAAAACCGACCTCTAGATACCTTTAAATGAAGCATTTGTCAGAGTGAATTCGCAAGCTGCTTAAGAATTGACGCTCTAGCTTTAGGTCCATCATTATCTTTAAAGTTTGTCGAATAAAGTTTATCACCTCTTGTTATTATTTCAAATGTGCATAATTTACGCACTCATAAAGCTCTCACAATTTACATTGAGAAAATCTTTTCTTTAATTAATAAAATTAAATCACTTACGTTATTGTTAATAATAATTATAAAAATATTCAAAAATTATAAGCGACTGACAATTGCTTAAATTTTTAATTCTTCTCTACTTTACACACTCGAAATCATACAGTTTCGGAAAAAATGTTTGTCGCAGCGATAATTTTGATGGAGAGGCGCAAGCAAGGGTGCGTTTCTTAATTTAAAGTAAAACTTCATTTTATAAATAACATGAAAAGCGACGAATGTTAAAGACGCAAATAATTTCTTAACTTACCATTGATGAAATCGAAAAAACGATGAGAGTGAATGAAAAGACTTGATTATTGCTCAAAACTGTCATTTACGAACCAAACGATAACTTGTAACCCTTTTTTACAAAACAAAACAAGTCACACTGAAGTCACTTATTATTTGCACACATTAATTCCACAATTGTAAAGTGAGTTTTGAAAAAAAGCGAATTTGTGAATTTTTTATAAACCAAATGAACATTTCACTTTGCGTTGAAATTCAACTGTTTGCAATCGCTTTTAAATGCGAAAAGAAAGCACGAAAAACTGTGTTCAATTAGCTAATCACAGTTCGAACAACGATGAAACAATAAACATGGCGGCAACACATTTTCTGAGGCAATAATGAATCTGTAATTGACTTTAGGGTTGTTTACTACATTTCCAAACAATCGAAGTTAAAATAATGTTGAAGTGTTTATTTTTGCTTTCGACATTTTTAAAAATTATTCATTTAAGAATTCTTTCTAAATTCTTTGTTTTAATTGACTGTAATGAAATCGTCACATGAAAAAAATCGAAAAACTATTCTCCACTCACTTAAACACACA
This sequence comes from Dinothrombium tinctorium, assembly GCA_003675995.1. Lineage (NCBI taxonomy): Eukaryota > Metazoa > Arthropoda > Arachnida > Trombidiformes > Trombidiidae > Dinothrombium > Dinothrombium tinctorium. Next base: position 15,410 of record NCKU01000398.1, on the reverse strand, counting down.
TTTTGCTATTCACCTTCATTCGAGTATACTGAAACATGTTTGTTTAAACAAAATTGATAACTGTGCTTGATTTTTCTTTTAAATGCTTTTAATTTTGTCGCGAAACCTTGTCAAAATTGATGCGTTTCCGAGTGATAAGATATTAAATGATCGATTCGGGACAAATTTTCTTTCCGAAACTGTATTTCATGCTTCTCGAAACTTTTCACCCTATTTATTTAAAAGTGAACTAAGTTACGAATGACTTTGAAATGGTTCGCTGTTTGCTGTGATGATAACAAATTGTTTGAACATGTTTCAGAATGTCAAATTAAAGATTTTTTATTGCTTTATCTATTCTCTTTATCAGAATTCATTTCGCTCTCAACTCATTATCCGTACTTCACAGCAATAAACAGATTTCTTCGAGGAAGTGATCCGATTTTATCATCGCAAAGTTTTGTCGCATTAATAATACAATGCTTTATATTGAATATGAAAAAAAGTTTGGATAATTTTCAACTTCAAAACACGTTTCATGCATTTTTCATGAAATTCTCGAAAGTAACTTCGACAAAAATGAAAGAAAGCGAGCAGCGAAAGAATGTTGCGATCGCATTGTCTTCGATAAATTCTTTATGTGTTGAAGTTATCGAGAAAAAAACTTTTCGCGAGACAAAGACGTGTAATTGCAGTTTGCAGCAAGTTTGCTGCGAGTGCATTTACAAATTGCCGATATCTTTCAATTTAGAAGAGGAAGAAAGACGAATAGAGTGTAAAAAGTAAGCGCTTTTAAAGTTACATTATTGATGACTCGAAAGCGTTTCTTTCCTCTCATTTTTTTATATGAAATAATTTTAAAAACAGCACATTACACTGATGCGATTGCACTGCTGCTGCTGTTTCGAGTTGGAAAACATTTTCTCTGTGTAATTTACGAGTCCGATGAAGAATATCGTAATTAAGTTCGACAGAATTCGCCGCTTTTTTTTCATTTGACGCAGCACTCGGATTTCGCTTTCTTCTCATCAATTCGCAAAAAAACACACAAAAGCAGCCGAAATGGGCGGATTGCGCGAAAACGCAACTGAAAATAGAAAATTCAAAATCGAAAAAATTTTGTTTGCAGGAAATTGCATATGAGTTGTGCGCGATGCTTTTTTTCAATCACACTTTTTAATGCTTGTCTTCAAATTCGATTATCATTTCAATTTTATTTTTGAAAAGAATTTTCGCTCTTTTCAAAAGCGATCAATCACCGCTTTTTACGCGCATCATTTAACTCGAGAACAATTTCATTTCGAGCAACGATCTACGCTTCAACGGCGAAGGTAGCGCGGAAGAACTTTCATTTTTGCCATTTATGAAGACGCTCACTTTCGAGCGTAATTACTTCGTTTAAAAATTTTTCATTGTTTAAAACAAATCAATTTGCATAATTGCACTCGTTTTAAACGCTCTTCGCGAATGATTTAAGCGCTTTAATTTTCTCTGTCAAAATCTTATTTCGTTAAAAACATTTCATTAAATCGAACTGATGAGGAAATTCGAGAAAAAGCTTTGCAAGAAAAATGGCAGCGACAACATCTATTTTCGCTCGCTCCAATAATTCACTGTGAAAAATTCTGAAGCAATTATCATATTTGTCACTTCAAAACTTTTTTGCATTTCTATCAACGCTTTTCGATCTTCGCCCTTCTTTCTTGCGGTAATGTCATAAATCATTAGTGAAAGTGTAACTCGAGATTAATTCGTGTCAACAACTGCGAACAATTTAAAGAGCAAAGTTAATCACTGTTTGATGAAGAAATCGACGCGCAAAAGTTTGTTAGAACAGATTCGCGACAAAAGTAATCAAAGCAATTAATATTAATGCGCTTTGACGAAATTTTTTCTTCTGCTAACAGATATTTCACAATTAAACTCGAATGATTGCGATTTGGTGGTTTTAGCTATTGCAAAGTGATAAAAGTGATAAACGTGAAAATTCTAAATGAATTATTCTAACTAAATTTTTAATGAATTATTCACGTCTGATAGACGACAATTGCAATCATTGTAAGTAGAAATGAATCGCAGCTTCACAAAGCGCTGATTTTATAAAATTTGAAGTTTTTTGTCGACCAAATTTACGCTAAAAAGTTTACGTGATTTGAATGGTTTTCACTTTTTTGTTCGAGCGTATAAAATAAGGCAGAAGTGGCATTGCTACAATAACAAAGTTCTGTGAGCGAACTGTTGATGAAATTTGTACATTGATTCAGTTTAGAGATGAGAAATGGAGGATGAAAGTGAAGAGAGGACCAAGAAAACAGAGGAAAAGAGAGAAGAGAGAGAGAGAGAGAGTGGAGTCTGAGTTTAACGATGCTCGACGAGTATACATGTAATTCGGCTGATCACGAGTAAACAGAATTTTGGGGCTGCAAACGAACCTTAATTGAAAACGCTAATATCAGTAAATGTAAATCGATCGGTATTTGCGAACAGCTAAACGTAGATTATAAAAACGAGGATTCGCATTGATTGCAAAGCTTTGAAAAGGTTACAAGAGCAGAAGTCATATCGGGAAAGCGAAAACGTGTATTACTTTTCAGAATTAAAAGTATGCATGTATTGGAAATGCGACACTCAGTATTTCAGTGACAACTCCAATTCGAAATGCTTCTTTCACGCTTCCTTGAAAGTGTGGCAATGCTATTTTCTCGTTTCGTTTTGATTTTAAAATTTCTTCAATTTTCTGTGAACATTTTACGAATTTGATCTATTTTTAGCTTATTTCTTAATCTCATAAAAAATTTGATGCGTTCGAAGAATGAATTTTTTTTCTAAATTAGCGGTGTTCTCATCACTCATTTCTTTGGTTTATGTTTATCTTATCTCGTTAGCGATTTTTTCATAGGACAATGGAATAGTGGAGAGTTAACTTATTCTAGCTTGATAGCAATTTATACGCTATAAATTAGAAATCTAAATGAAAGTTTCATATTTTGCCGAAGACAATAAACAAGAAATAAATAAATGAGCAAAAAAGCTTGCAATTTGAAAGTCATAAAGTTCTAATCATAAGCAATTTACTTCTTTAGTAATTATCTTGCTAACAAAGCTTGTCCACTACAACTTTATCAAGTCGATTGTGTTTGAACTTATTATTTCGCAAGCATAATACCAAGATTCGGATATTGCGTTTTAAAAAATTAATTAATTTATAAAATTAATATTAACTTTAACAGTTTTTTTATGTATTAAGTACATTATAATCTGCATCAAAAAATATTCATAAAACTGGCTTTTATCTGGCACATATAAAAAGAAGTTTTCACATTTTCGAGCATGAATAAAAGAGAGCCTATATCTGAAAATTTTATTTTCATACCTTGAGAATAAGCGATTCAATTTTTCAAAAAATAAAACAAAATTTTTTTTATCAAACTAAACATTTTCTAGGATCGACCTCTTTGAGTTTTACTTCTCTATTCACACGTTTAAATTTGCACTTTGAAAATATTGAAATAAGCTTTGCTGCAATCATTTTTAAGAAATGCAAAACTTCAGTCTTAATAAAATTTTCTTCGTTTTTTGTGTCACCAAAATCTTTAAATTTGACAGTACGCGTTGCATCGAAGCAAACAAACTTTACGCTAACTAGTAAAATAAAAATCTTTTGGCTTATTCGCCTCTTCTTTAATCTCGTAGAAAATATTTCACTTCATTTGAATATTGATTTTATTTTTGAACATTTTATTTATAAACTCATAAGTTAGATGGGATATTTGAGAATATTTAAATGCAGTGAAGAATGCAGTTTAAAACATTCATTTAAAATAATTTTGCAAATAATGAAACAAAATGATGAAAGATAAAAGCGCGAAAACGAGAAAAATTTTTAATGTAGACCATGAAAACAGATTGAAAAGAATTTGAATTATGCCCGCTCCGAACTGTTTGCATAACGCTTTCGCATAAAATCAGTCAATAAAAGCCTTCAATGCTTTGTTCGTAAATTTATTCACATGCTTTCGCGCACAAATTCTCATTCTAAAACAGAAAACGCGATGCGCTTTCATTTTTTTCTTTTCAAAACAACAAAACAGCGATAAAATTGCTATTGCGAAATTCAAAAGCGGATTTGTTTTGTTCCATTTAACGCTGGAACTTGTAAATAACTTTATCCCTCAGAATAAGAAATGATTATGCGATGAATAGAAATTCAGACAAAGCAGAGCTTAATCAAATTTTTGCCAAACTTGGTCAGCTGCGCTTGGCACGCCATCGCTCGCGATTCTCCGAAATTCTATTCTAGCACGGCACACGGACTTACATTGGGACTGTCAAAATTAGGTTAAAAAATTTAAACTTTAATTTCTTTAAATTTCTCAGCAAAAATCCACGAAAATTTTATGAAAAAGGTGAACGATTTCTCGTTGATTGAACTCTATGGTAAAAAAGTGACAATTTATTTTTATGAGTCTCCAGTAAGAATTTGCAAATGGTTATTACAATTTAAATCTGTTGAATTTTTAATTTCTTTTTATTTAATACTTTTCCTTCAGCATTAGCTAGCTGAAAATTAATTAAATTCAATCTCTTTTATGTGTGAAAACTCGGCAACATAACTTTAACACAGCTCAAGATCAAGATAAGCTTCTTTCGATGTTTTATTTTAGCTTTGAGCTAACCGATTAAGCTACTCTCAGCTTGTCAGTGTGCATAAAATGTTTTAATCTAAAAAATTAGTTTCAACACAGAATTAGAAAAAGTGAACACTCGTATTGAGCCAAACAATTTTACATTTTATTTACCACTATAGTTGCTTTCAATGAATTGTGTATCATTTGGTGCTGTTTCAATAAGCGAGTAAATGCATTCAATTGTTATTCATTTTTGTTGCAATGCAATAAAATAAAAGTTAATGTTGGCAAATATGAAATCAATAGGAAATGAAAAACAAAACATGAAAAGGTGTTTGCAGCAACATTTTATTAAATTTATCGATCTTGTTGTCAAAAGATCGAAAAGCTAATAAGCATTAAATAAGATTGTGAATGAGCGAAGTATCCTTTTTTCTCTCTGATCTCAAAGAAAGCCAATCATTCTAGAAGCAAACGTAAAAAGGGAACTCTTCTCATAAAACACAAGATGTAGCATCGTCTTAATTAACATTTTGCTTTTTCGCAACTAAAACAATCGTCTTTCGCTTTCTTAGCTCCTCTCTTTATGTTTCTTTTTGTGACAGTCTTTGATTCCGTAGTTTCTACTCATGATTTTGTTTTAATACATATTTGCTTCGTTTAGAGTTCAAGTTTTGATTTCTCTTTTTAGCTTTGATTATATTGCTTTGTCAATTGCTTACTTTGGCTTACAAAAAGTGATAAAATTTTTGCATTTTATTTTATGATTTTCTTTCTTCAATCTCACAATTGTCAAATTATTGAACTTAACGAATAATGAAAACCAAACTAACATTTTATAAGCCAAAATAAAAAGATAAAAGTTCAGAGCGAAGTCAAATCATTATAAAATAGTGCTTATAATAAGTCATATACAGTAAGGAGCAAAAATTATTCGCCCATGTCAATAAATCGGCTTTAAACGTAGAAAAATCAGCAAATTTTTTTGCCGAACACTGTAGTCGATATAACAATTTAGATTTTACACATTGATTGTACTTAATTGAAAGCAAATAAATGAGAAACAAAAACTGTTTGAATATCATAACTGATTTAAAAGGTTTCAATGGGAAAAGAATTGACGAGGAAAAACTTTTATTGCCTTCGGCTGAATAAAGATAGGCCGTCTTAGTCTATTATATCTTTGTTTAGATTCTTATTCAGAAAAGTTTACTGCGAAAACGGCGTTCTTTTGAAGACATAATTCGCTTAAATATGAATCGGAATTGAATTGCTTTAAAGATGAGAATTGAAAATGATCGCAAAGTGTCGCAATCAGAATTTTTTTTCGGAAAGCGATGCGAGGCGCAATGCGGCGACGAGCCCAGCGATGGGCGAAGCTCGCACTGCTTTTGCGCAAACTTTGTGAAATTCAAAATTTGTCGTTTTTTGAAAAAAAATGAATGAATAAAAAGCAAACGAACAGTGACCGCTTTGTGGCCGAAAAATGGAAACGAATTGCGAATGAAGTGAAGTGAATGCGTTGAGCGATGGACAGCGAAACGTGTTTCGAGCTCGCGTTGGAAGGCGAACGCCTGTGTAAAAGCGGCGACTTCAATGGTGGAGTCGCTTTCTTCGAGGCTGCCATTAAACTGGGAACGAGCGATTCGAAAAATTTGTCCGCTATTTACAGTCAGTTGGGAAACGCACACTTCTATTTAGCTAATTATGAGAAGGCGCTTCATTACCACAAATTAGATCTTTCGATCGCAAAGTAAGTCGCTTTAAACTAAATGCAAATCGATTGCCGCTGTCATTTGCCTCTTTTTTCGCTGTTATTTTGATTTCTAACTTTCATTCGAATTTTATCATTTCGCTCATTTTCGCTTATATTTCTTTGACGTGCTTTACTCATTTCATTGCTTTCAAAGAACTTTAGAGGACAGTATTGGCGAAGCGAAAGCTTGCGGTAACATCGGAAACACACTGAAAATGATGGGTGATTTTGAAAATGCAGCTGTTTACTGTAAAAAGCATTTAGACATTTCCGCCTCACTCGGAGACAAGGTTCTTTACCGTCTTTCTGTAATTTTACGCTCAATTACTCATTTGCACTTAGGTCAGCGAGGGTCGCGCGCTTTACAATTTAGGCAATGTTTATCACACTCAAGCTAAACACATGGCAAAGTTGGCGCAGCAGGATCCTGGTGAATTCTCAGACGATGTAAAGCAATGTTTGCTCAAAGCGGCTGAATACTACGAGTATGTGTTTACGGCTTTCTTTTACATTTCTTACAATTAATCAAATTTATTACTTTTGCTTAACTTAAAAGGCGTAACTTGAAATTAATGATACAACTCGGTGATAAAGCTGCTCAGGGAAGAGCGCTCGGTAATCTTGGAAATACTCACTATCTTCTCGGAAATTTTGCCCAAGCTGTCACTTATCATAAAGAAGTATGTTTCGCTTCTCTTTTTTTTTCATTGCTTAATAAAATTATTTCTTTTATTTTTCCGGCACTTTATTTTAATCAATTAATTAATTTTCGCAGTTCATTATTCGCACGACAAATATTCTTTTCCTTTCCTCGCCGACAAAAATTTCTCTTTGATTGTATTTATTTCAATTCAGCATTTCTTATTTCTGGAAAGTATTTGCAACTTGTTATTTACTTTCCTCTATCTAGAGTTGAATAACTTTATGTTATTAAATGTTATTGTCCTGCTTCACTATTTTTAGATTTGATGAATTGCTATTTAGTCAACAAAAATCTTCCCACTTCCATCACTAAGCATCCGATAGACTAAATAAAAACATTGGGAACATTTTTGTTTACTTCTCTCCTTCAGTTCATATTACTCGCTTTTTTATCAACTATATTTAATTTTTTTGCAAATTGCTTTTTAGAATATAATCCATATATCTAAATTGCACATAAATTTCCTATTTCGAACTGTTTTGTTGAATATTGTCACAGTTGTACAAAAATAATTTTGGATAATTAATGCGCCTTCACTCTATCAGAGGCTGAAAATTGCCGTAGAATTTGGAGATAAAGCTGCTGAACGAAGAGCCGAATGTAATCTTGGAAATGCCCATGTATTTTTGGGTAAATTTGAAGAAGCACTTAAAAACTATGAGTACGTATGAAGTTCAAATTCCTCTTTGCTGTTATTTCCTGAGTGTTGTGTTGTAAATAGACGAGCGCTTGTATTGGCACAAGAGTTGACTGATGTGGCAATCGAAGCACAGGCATGCTACAGCTTAGGAAATACTTACACCCTTTTGAGGGACTATAACAACGCAATTAAGTATCACTTAAGACATTTGCAACTTGCTCAAAAGCTTAGAGATCAGATGGGAGAAGGAAGAGCTTATTGGAGCTTAGGAAACGCTTTTTGTGCCATTGGTAATCATGAAGAAGCCCTAAATTATGCCACGAAACATTTAAATCTGGCCAAGTCCATCGGAGACAAAGCGAGCGAATTAACTGCAGAAAGAAGTATAAATAAAATTAAAAGTATAATTGACAACGAGTGCGATTCCGCGTGCGGTGCAGTTGGAGGAAGTGAAAACTTTGACTATGAAACGCCTATTAATAGCAAAAGAAACAAACGCTTTTCAATGGAAAATATGGAAATATTGAAATTAACGCCCGGTGGAGTGCAGGACACTTTAGATGAAGCTGCTGCATCAAACATGAATCTTCATCTCATAGGCGAGAAACCATCGAGCTCTTCAAATCTCAAGCTCGAAGAAGAAAATTTCCTCGACCTTCTTGCAAGATTTCAGGGCAAAAGAATGGATGATCAAAGATGCTCTTTTGATCCATTGGAAAATAAAGAGAATTGTAGGCCAGATAGGACTAAAGCAAGTAGAACTCGCCGAAACATAGGACCTTCTCTTCACCGCTCAGCAAGTCATCCCGCTAATCCGGATATAAATGTTGCTTCAAGTGACTCTAGAAGAAGTTCTATTCCTGTTGTGGCTGAAACAAATGTTGTCACAAATAATTTAGAATCGGGTTCTAGCTCCTCATCTTCGGCCACAACTCCTTCTGATCACTGCAGAGAAGAGTTATTCGATATGATTATAGGCCTTCAAAGCCGGAGAATGGACGAACAAAGAGCACCACTCCCACCAGTGCGAAATTTTACTGCTAATGGTCCCGAAAGTCTTCCAGGTGCAGAACCTAGAAATCGTCCCAACTATGGAAGTAATTGCAACAATAATACTCGAGCTCTGCAACGAATGGCGACAACGAGCGGAAACAATGAACTCGCTGCTGATATGTCTCCCCACCATTCGCGACAATTGTCTCTTGGAGCGAATGTGCTTCCAGATGATGATTTTTTCGAAATGTTAATGAGATGCCAATCTTCAAGACTTGAAGACCAAAGAAGTGTACTTCCATCGGTTGTATCCAATGGAGAACCACCAGGATTGAGAAAGTTACGACGGAACTCGCAAACAAGCCTTGAAACGAGGCGAGAAAGAATTGAACGTTCAATTAGTGTCGAGTCCGCAAGCCGTCTATCTCAGCGAGGGTCAACGGTTCCTGACGATGACTTTTTTAGTCTTATTTTACGCTTTCAATCCGGGAGAATAGAAGATCAAAGATCTTTTTTGCCTGCGACGAGGAGGAACGAAGACGAATTGATGGCAAGAGCAAGCACTTCGTCGAACAGTAGTAGGAAGAGTTCAAACGACGGTAACACCAATGGAGAAACACGAAGGTCTTCAGCATCAAAAAACTAGTAATGACATGCCAATTGATTTTCGCTCGCGATGTTTACTATATTTTATATTTGATTGGTTAACTTTATTTTCAACGGTCCTTTTCTTTGATTGTGTCTGACATTTTTATTTTGTCTATTTTTTTTTCGTATTTACGATCGATGTTTTATTCGTAAAATTAACATTGTGCATTTCTGATGCAAAATAAACCTCATAGTTTACGAATGTCGTTTTTCACCTTAAATAAACTAATTTAACAATAGATAGCCTGAAAACTTGCAAAAGTTTTTTTCCATCAAAAAAGTTTCAAATGTAACAAATATATAAGAACATTTTCAACTTTTCTATTAATAAACCGCAATGTAAGAGTGTAAATTAAAGCTGGTGAGTAAATACATTTGTAATTTGTGACGATTGTGAATAACAACGGTCAATGCGAGGACGAGATTTACTTTACAAGAAACTGTTCTTGATATCGTCCAATTTAATAAGTGCACTAAGATACTCTTTCACTAGTCTTTCGGAAAAGAACGGTAACGTTGGAAAGAAGCCTTCCATAAAGCCGATATGACCTCCTCTTTGAGTTACAACAAGACAAATGTGACTCGACTTCTCGGCTTCCTCACGTGGCAATGCTATCAAGAGATAAAGTGAGTTATCAACTTCTCAAACAAACTGAAAAAAAATGAACAATACCGTGATATGGAGCAAACATGTCATCGGCGGCGTTTATACACAACGTTGGTCGTTTTATGAGTCCCAATTTGCCTTTGATGGATGCCTCTTTGTAATAATCATACGGCGTTTCAAATCCCCACATTTTAATCGTGAACCTTTCATCAAATTCCAATAAGGTCTTTGACTTGAGCACGTGATCAATATCTACTTGTTTAACCTGCTGCAAAACTTCTCTTTGCTCTCTGACTATATTGCACAATGATCTAGCCAAATGATAATTTAACGCTTTATTAAGGCCAGGTTTCGACATGCTTTCCAAGCCGACCAATAAGTCATATGAGACCGATATCAACACTGAAGCATCTACGAGTGATTTTTCACCGGTTTCAATTAAATATCTACATAGTAAAATTCCACCGAGTGAAACGCCGGTCGCAACGATTTGTGATTTTGGATATTTTGATTTAATGTGCTCTAAAACACACTTTACATCATCACAATTAGCAGCACAATAAAGTCGTGGGGTGAGAAGTTTCATTTTTCCACGGGCGCGATTATTGAAAGCCGCAACTCTACGAAATGAAAGCGTGCAATTATTCATCAAAAATAACTCTTTCAATATTACCTATAACCTATGTTGTGTGCCATTGGAATTAAACTTTTGATGTACTCAGTGTTACTCTCGCCTGTTAAACCAGGCATGAACAAGGCGATTGGTCTTTCTGAATCGTTGAACTTATCCGTCGACGGCCGCACAGCTTCGTACCAATCTAAAGAAACTTGTCCTCCGTCCGGTGTCAATATCACATCACTGGTTATTTAAAATAATAATAATAAAAAAAAAATTATCACAACCGGAAAAGAACTTAAGCATTAGCAAACAAAAGTAATTAAACCTTAAACAGGACAAAAAGTCGTGTGAATAAAAAAAAATTACCGGCGATAATTCAAATTTGGTAGTGCACCCCTAATTGCGTTCGCAAAAGCTGTTTGTGCGTGTGTTCCGAAACACCAGATTGTGGGCCAATATTTTTCATGCAGTTGGGGACAATTGGCCAAAATAAACCAGCGAAGTTTGCCTTCTCTGCAATACAATTCTGGTTTCTATAAACAAGTAAATTACATTAATTCAAACCATTTGCATAATTATGTGAAAAACAGACCTTCACCACTTGTTTAACGTAATAGACAGTAAATAAAAAAGCAAAAAACAGTGCAATTGCTATCCGAGGATTGGCGGCGTAAAACAACCACGCGTTATCCACACCTTGATTGAACACATTGACGATTTCTTCGATAATCATAGGAGCAGTGAGAGTGTACATCGCGGCACTTCTTGGATGGATTCGCACAAACTTTTTCTCGTTAAAGAGGCTCGGATTGAATAAGCCAAAGTTAATTGCAAACCCGTGAGTGTTTCCTTGTTTTTGCTGGAAAAAAAAGAGAGAAAATAAATCCAATTTTCATCGAGAACCTTAAACAGCATTTTGTCAAACGCTGAATTTCTTCTTTTACGGTAATTAGCAACGCGAAGGTCGCTTTTTTCAAAAATTACTCGCAATCAAATGTTTTAATTTCAAATGCTTCAAATGCATTCAAACGAGTTTACTTCATATCGAATCGATACACAAACAAGCATCAATCGTATTTGCAAACAAATGCTCACTACATTTCACGAATAAAATCTTCTTTTTTGAGATTTATCGGCGAAGATAGCAGAACAGGTGTTTGTTTGCTTCGAGTGCAGGTTTTAAAATAAATTGGCGAAGGAAACAAATATTCGCACTCGTCAAGCTTGAATCGATGACGAAACTTTTTTTTCAATATTATCGATCAGATATTCTAAGAAAGGAAAGCGATCGTTGCCGTAAACCTTGTCTCATTACATACACTCGATACGCGATCGCTGATTCATGTCAGCGCGTCGCGCATTTAAAAAAAAGGTTGAATTTGTTTTCTGTTGTCATTTTCGATGAGCATTGATCGTAATAAAAATACGTAAGAGGATTGCGATGCGTTTTTTTAGCGTAATTAATCGCTTTTCGATCGCAACTAAAGAAGGTAAACAAACACAGCTTCATAGTGAATATTGATGAAAGCAATGAAATATGTGAAGTTGTTTTTATCGAGAAGATAAAATTTAATCGCTTAACCGAGAAAAAAAGAATTACGAATTCTGGAAAAGTGCGAGGAATAACAGTGAAAATGACAATATCGCGAAAAAAGTGTGTTAAAAACGTGAACGATGGTTGGAAAAGATCATTGGAAAAGAAGGCGCGATTTGCGAGCACCGGCTAGCGATTTGAAGCGATCGCTTTTTAAGCGCATCGAAAATGATTGATTGTCGAAAAAAAGTGCGAGAAGCGAATGTGTCCCTTAAAAAGCATTGAAAAAAGGCGAAACGCTTACCTTCGATTGCGGCAAAAACGAAACCAGAGGCCGATAGCGAAAGTACTCGAAAGCCGAGTACCATTCACTCGCTTCAGTCGATCGCCGCGCGCAGCACTCTTCGCTCAAACATGTGTCGTCTGTAAACGGGGGCGTTGTGAAACGCGAAGCGTGCGACAGTAGCGAGCGACAGCGTTTCCACGGTTTCCACTGTTTAATTGTCAAATTTTTATTTTTTTCCGCTTTTCGCCAATCGAGACGAACGCGAAATGCAATTTTACGCGAAATGACTCTCTTCGAATCAATCGTATTCGCTTCGACTGCTGTCGCATTGCTTAACTACAGTGTGAATTACTTTCTCGCCATTGTTTTTCTGCTGATCGCTTATTTTCTCGTTTCGCTCGTAATCGAAACCATTGCAAACGACACGAATGTGCACAAGCCGCGGACGCTGCCCACACGCCTCGTCGCCGACATTTTCGAATGTATTCTGAACATTTACAATGCAATCGTCGGTAATCACGGCAATACAAGCAGCGAACATGGCGTCGCTCACTGCGAAGAGATGCCTTCACTCGATGCAGAAATAAGGACGTTTTCGAAGCATATAACAAAAGATTACATTAGAATTTGGTACGATATGGTGAGTGATAATGAAGAGTTTATTGAAGAAAGCGAAATTGCATTTCAAGAGATTCTCCGTCGTTTGTTCGTTGATCAATTGTCCGATTTAGACCCGAGAAAAGTGTGTTCAATTGCACTTTTAAACCTGAAAGATGCATTGCAATTCGATCAAATACCGAACCATTTTGAAAATGAACACGAGTACGCTTTATTCTTCATAGAAAAGGTGCTCTCGTCAATACAACCATCCACTTTGCAGCATATAGCGAAACGAAAAATAAGCACTTTAAATGGTAGCAGTGAAGATCCGATTTATGTTCTTATAAGACAATTGCTGGTTGAAGGAGCTTTGATTCCTTTGTTATCACTGATTACCAATCCTGAATGGATCAATTGGGCAGTGATACAACTTTTCTCTGAAAGTAAAGAATTAGAATGCTGCAACGATTCCATGAGACAAAAATTGGTAGAATCCATCATTGATGGTACAAGAGAAACAAATTCGGAATCAAGATCAGCACCTGTTTCTCCTTTATCGGATCGAAAAAATGTTCAAGCAACGATTACACGAAGTCAAAGCCTGAATTATCCGCCCGGCTTTATTTCCGAAAGATGTAAGTGGGAGAAATTTATAAATAAAAATTTATTCATTTTTATCTTTAGTTGTCGCCAGGAAAAATTCATTAAACAGTGCACAAAGCGAATCGGAAATGAATTTTGAAAACGTTGTTTTGGAAGGCGATGAAATTAACGAACTGAAAATATTTACAAATATTTCGATTCCCAGAACGGAAGAGGTGCGCGTGAACCATGAACATTTTGTAGTTTACTGGATACAATATGATGCTCTTTTTGAGGAAATTCACGGTAAAGAGCAGCTTAAAAATGAGAACGAAACAGTTTCATCTACTCTTGTTAAGAAACAAATGCATGTAAAAAGAAGATTTCGAGAATTTTTAATTCTGCAAAGTCGTTTAGAAGAAAATTCACGTTTAAGAAGTTATTTAAAGGATATGAGAAAACCCACAAAGCTTAAGCGTGAAACCCAAAATCTATTGAATATTGCTTTGGGTAATTTTAAATTAGACGATGCAACCCTCGAATACAGGAGGAGGTACCTCGAAAATTATTTAACGGAACTTGTGAATTGTGATGCAATCGCTAATTCTTTAGAACTGCATCAGTTTTTAGGTTACAGTTTAGATTGTAGGAATGCTTATGAACGAGCCAAACCAATTTTGATGCCTGTTCATTTAGACAAAATGTTGACACGCAGTATCAAAGGAGCGATGAATTTAATAAAAGTAGCGTTGCCCGTAGAACCTCAAGAAGGAACGTTCGCGTCTCAAACTATTGAACCATTCGCACGAAAAGTTACACATCACGCTGTAAAGCTTGATTACTCTGACAATCTTAAATTAGAGCGTTATTTTCATATTTCTGACACCGATTATTTTGTAAATATAATTCACGGTGGAGACTCTAACGACGAAAGTACGCAAAAAAATTCATTTTTCGAAGAACTTTCTTTTTTGGGTCCACGTTTACGAGGTGATGGCTGTGAAGAGAACTCAAATGAAGAGAAATCAGCATTTAATATCAATTATTGTTTCGAGAAAGAAATTCCCGTTGGTAACAACTTGATTGACATTGGTGTTACTTTATTTCTCAACAAATCTTCCAATAATTCCATCTCTATCATCATTTTCAAAGCATTTTTTGGTCAGATTTTTGAAAGGTATTTCGTTGTAAACTTTTTTCGATTACATTCTAAAATCCTTTGTGATATAATTGCTTAGAAATCTAGTAATGATGACTACTAATCAAGATTTTTTTGTTACCGTTGTTACGTATTTAAACTATTTCTCAATGTCTTTATAATTAAGCGATATATATTTAAGTAGTATTAATAATTTCTTTATTTTGTAAATATAAATTATAAAATCGACATGTCTTACTAAGAGTTTTCGAGCAAAAAATTGATTTTTACACCCTAAACCTCACTATTGTAACTTTTGATAGGAATGAGCTAGGATGATGAAACTTGATATATTATGACCTTAGGTGATTTATTCTTATCTAGATCAACCAAGGTCATTGAAGATCATTGAAGGTCAAATGCTATATTTGGGTGTTTTCACCCAAATTTTACATTTTCGAAATTTTTACACCTTTAGCTAGGCACAAAAAGTTGGTGACGAGGTTGAGCGGACATGTTGGTAGATCCTGGTTTCTGCAATTTAAACAGAATCAGCTGACAATTTAAATTGGTTTTCGTGCAAGATGAAACATTTTTAGAAAATTTTAAAGTTTCTCTCTTTACGAAGCATTGCAAACAAAACATTGATAACATCTTTAATGCAAATAATTTTGAAGGTTTAAATTCAATCGTTCGT
>NCKU01000397.1:0-43969 GCA_003675995.1 Dinothrombium tinctorium | reverse complement strand
ACGAACGATTGAATTTAAACCTTCAAAATTATTTGCATTAAAGATGTTATCAATGTTTTGTTTGCAATGCTTCGTAAAGAGAGAAACTTTAAAATTTTCTAAAAATGTTTCATCTTGCACGAAAACCAATTTAAATTGTCAGCTGATTCTGTTTAAATTGCAGAAACCAGGATCTACCAACATGTCCGCTCAACCTCGTCACCAACTTTTTGTGCCTAGCTAAAGGTGTAAAAATTTCGAAAATGTAAAATTTGGGTGAAAACACCCAAATATAGCATTTGACCTTCAATGATCTTCAATGACCTTGGTTGATCTAGATAAGAATAAATCACCTAAGGTCATAATATATCAAGTTTCATCATCCTAGCTCATTCCTATCAAAAGTTACAATAGTGAGGTTTAGGGTGTAAAAATCAATTTTTTGCTCGAAAACTCTTAGTAAGACATGTCGATTTTATAATTTATATTTACAAAATAAAGAAATTATTAATACTACTTAAATATATATCGCTTAATTATAAAGACATTGAGAAATAGTTTAAATACGTAACAACGGTAACAAAAAAATCTTGATTAGTAGTCATCATTACTAGATTTCTAAGCAATTATATCACAAAGGATTTTAGAATGTAATCGAAAAAAGTTTACAACGAAATACCTTTCAAAAATCTGACCAAAAAATGCTTTGAAAATGATGATAGAGATGGAATTATTGGAAGATTTGTTGAGAAATAAAGTAACACCAATGTCAATCAAGTTGTTACCAACGGGAATTTCTTTCTCGAAACAATAATTGATATTAAATGCTGATTTCTCTTCATTTGAGTTCTCTTCACAGCCATCACCTCGTAAACGTGGACCCAAAAAAGAAAGTTCTTCGAAAAATGAATTTTTTTGCGTACTTTCGTCGTTAGAGTCTCCACCGTGAATTATATTTACAAAATAATCGGTGTCAGAAATATGAAAATAACGCTCTAATTTAAGATTGTCAGAGTAATCAAGCTTTACAGCGTGATGTGTAACTTTTCGTGCGAATGGTTCAATAGTTTGAGACGCGAACGTTCCTTCTTGAGGTTCTACGGGCAACGCTACTTTTATTAAATTCATCGCTCCTTTGATACTGCGTGTCAACATTTTGTCTAAATGAACAGGCATCAAAATTGGTTTGGCTCGTTCATAAGCATTCCTACAATCTAAACTGTAACCTAAAAACTGATGCAGTTCTAAAGAATTAGCGATTGCATCACAATTCACAAGTTCCGTTAAATAATTTTCGAGGTACCTCCTCCTGTATTCGAGGGTTGCATCGTCTAATTTAAAATTACCCAAAGCAATATTCAATAGATTTTGGGTTTCACGCTTAAGCTTTGTGGGTTTTCTCATATCCTTTAAATAACTTCTTAAACGTGAATTTTCTTCTAAACGACTTTGCAGAATTAAAAATTCTCGAAATCTTCTTTTTACATGCATTTGTTTCTTAACAAGAGTAGATGAAACTGTTTCGTTCTCATTTTTAAGCTGCTCTTTACCGTGAATTTCCTCAAAAAGAGCATCATATTGTATCCAGTAAACTACAAAATGTTCATGGTTCACGCGCACCTCTTCCGTTCTGGGAATCGAAATATTTGTAAATATTTTCAGTTCGTTAATTTCATCGCCTTCCAAAACAACGTTTTCAAAATTCATTTCCGATTCGCTTTGTGCACTGTTTAATGAATTTTTCCTGGCGACAACTAAAGATAAAAATGAATAAATTTTTATTTATAAATTTCTCCCACTTACATCTTTCGGAAATAAAGCCGGGCGGATAATTCAGGCTTTGACTTCGTGTAATCGTTGCTTGAACATTTTTTCGATCCGATAAAGGAGAAACAGGTGCTGATCTTGATTCCGAATTTGTTTCTCTTGTACCATCAATGATGGATTCTACCAATTTTTGTCTCATGGAATCGTTGCAGCATTCTAATTCTTTACTTTCAGAGAAAAGTTGTATCACTGCCCAATTGATCCATTCAGGATTGGTAATCAGTGATAACAAAGGAATCAAAGCTCCTTCAACCAGCAATTGTCTTATAAGAACATAAATCGGATCTTCACTGCTACCATTTAAAGTGCTTATTTTTCGTTTCGCTATATGCTGCAAAGTGGATGGTTGTATTGACGAGAGCACCTTTTCTATGAAGAATAAAGCGTACTCGTGTTCATTTTCAAAATGGTTCGGTATTTGATCGAATTGCAATGCATCTTTCAGGTTTAAAAGTGCAATTGAACACACTTTTCTCGGGTCTAAATCGGACAATTGATCAACGAACAAACGACGGAGAATCTCTTGAAATGCAATTTCGCTTTCTTCAATAAACTCTTCATTATCACTCACCATATCGTACCAAATTCTAATGTAATCTTTTGTTATATGCTTCGAAAACGTCCTTATTTCTGCATCGAGTGAAGGCATCTCTTCGCAGTGAGCGACGCCATGTTCGCTGCTTGTATTGCCGTGATTACCGACGATTGCATTGTAAATGTTCAGAATACATTCGAAAATGTCGGCGACGAGGCGTGTGGGCAGCGTCCGCGGCTTGTGCACATTCGTGTCGTTTGCAATGGTTTCGATTACGAGCGAAACGAGAAAATAAGCGATCAGCAGAAAAACAATGGCGAGAAAGTAATTCACACTGTAGTTAAGCAATGCGACAGCAGTCGAAGCGAATACGATTGATTCGAAGAGAGTCATTTCGCGTAAAATTGCATTTCGCGTTCGTCTCGATTGGCGAAAAGCGGAAAAAAATAAAAATTTGACAATTAAACAGTGGAAACCGTGGAAACGCTGTCGCTCGCTACTGTCGCACGCTTCGCGTTTCACAACGCCCCCGTTTACAGACGACACATGTTTGAGCGAAGAGTGCTGCGCGCGGCGATCGACTGAAGCGAGTGAATGGTACTCGGCTTTCGAGTACTTTCGCTATCGGCCTCTGGTTTCGTTTTTGCCGCAATCGAAGGTAAGCGTTTCGCCTTTTTTCAATGCTTTTTAAGGGACACATTCGCTTCTCGCACTTTTTTTCGACAATCAATCATTTTCGATGCGCTTAAAAAGCGATCGCTTCAAATCGCTAGCCGGTGCTCGCAAATCGCGCCTTCTTTTCCAATGATCTTTTCCAACCATCGTTCACGTTTTTAACACACTTTTTTCGCGATATTGTCATTTTCACTGTTATTCCTCGCACTTTTCCAGAATTCGTAATTCTTTTTTTCTCGGTTAAGCGATTAAATTTTATCTTCTCGATAAAAACAACTTCACATATTTCATTGCTTTCATCAATATTCACTATGAAGCTGTGTTTGTTTACCTTCTTTAGTTGCGATCGAAAAGCGATTAATTACGCTAAAAAAACGCATCGCAATCCTCTTACGTATTTTTATTACGATCAATGCTCATCGAAAATGACAACAGAAAACAAATTCAACCTTTTTTTTAAATGCGCGACGCGCTGACATGAATCAGCGATCGCGTATCGAGTGTATGTAATGAGACAAGGTTTACGGCAACGATCGCTTTCCTTTCTTAGAATATCTGATCGATAATATTGAAAAAAAAGTTTCGTCATCGATTCAAGCTTGACGAGTGCGAATATTTGTTTCCTTCGCCAATTTATTTTAAAACCTGCACTCGAAGCAAACAAACACCTGTTCTGCTATCTTCGCCGATAAATCTCAAAAAAGAAGATTTTATTCGTGAAATGTAGTGAGCATTTGTTTGCAAATACGATTGATGCTTGTTTGTGTATCGATTCGATATGAAGTAAACTCGTTTGAATGCATTTGAAGCATTTGAAATTAAAACATTTGATTGCGAGTAATTTTTGAAAAAAGCGACCTTCGCGTTGCTAATTACCGTAAAAGAAGAAATTCAGCGTTTGACAAAATGCTGTTTAAGGTTCTCGATGAAAATTGGATTTATTTTCTCTCTTTTTTTTCCAGCAAAAACAAGGAAACACTCACGGGTTTGCAATTAACTTTGGCTTATTCAATCCGAGCCTCTTTAACGAGAAAAAGTTTGTGCGAATCCATCCAAGAAGTGCCGCGATGTACACTCTCACTGCTCCTATGATTATCGAAGAAATCGTCAATGTGTTCAATCAAGGTGTGGATAACGCGTGGTTGTTTTACGCCGCCAATCCTCGGATAGCAATTGCACTGTTTTTTGCTTTTTTATTTACTGTCTATTACGTTAAACAAGTGGTGAAGGTCTGTTTTTCACATAATTATGCAAATGGTTTGAATTAATGTAATTTACTTGTTTATAGAAACCAGAATTGTATTGCAGAGAAGGCAAACTTCGCTGGTTTATTTTGGCCAATTGTCCCCAACTGCATGAAAAATATTGGCCCACAATCTGGTGTTTCGGAACACACGCACAAACAGCTTTTGCGAACGCAATTAGGGGTGCACTACCAAATTTGAATTATCGCCGGTAATTTTTTTTTATTCACACGACTTTTTGTCCTGTTTAAGGTTTAATTACTTTTGTTTGCTAATGCTTAAGTTCTTTTCCGGTTGTGATAATTTTTTTTTTATTATTATTATTTTAAATAACCAGTGATGTGATATTGACACCGGACGGAGGACAAGTTTCTTTAGATTGGTACGAAGCTGTGCGGCCGTCGACGGATAAGTTCAACGATTCAGAAAGACCAATCGCCTTGTTCATGCCTGGTTTAACAGGCGAGAGTAACACTGAGTACATCAAAAGTTTAATTCCAATGGCACACAACATAGGTTATAGGTAATATTGAAAGAGTTATTTTTGATGAATAATTGCACGCTTTCATTTCGTAGAGTTGCGGCTTTCAATAATCGCGCCCGTGGAAAAATGAAACTTCTCACCCCACGACTTTATTGTGCTGCTAATTGTGATGATGTAAAGTGTGTTTTAGAGCACATTAAATCAAAATATCCAAAATCACAAATCGTTGCGACCGGCGTTTCACTCGGTGGAATTTTACTATGTAGATATTTAATTGAAACCGGTGAAAAATCACTCGTAGATGCTTCAGTGTTGATATCGGTCTCATATGACTTATTGGTCGGCTTGGAAAGCATGTCGAAACCTGGCCTTAATAAAGCGTTAAATTATCATTTGGCTAGATCATTGTGCAATATAGTCAGAGAGCAAAGAGAAGTTTTGCAGCAGGTTAAACAAGTAGATATTGATCACGTGCTCAAGTCAAAGACCTTATTGGAATTTGATGAAAGGTTCACGATTAAAATGTGGGGATTTGAAACGCCGTATGATTATTACAAAGAGGCATCCATCAAAGGCAAATTGGGACTCATAAAACGACCAACGTTGTGTATAAACGCCGCCGATGACATGTTTGCTCCATATCACGGTATTGTTCATTTTTTTTCAGTTTGTTTGAGAAGTTGATAACTCACTTTATCTCTTGATAGCATTGCCACGTGAGGAAGCCGAGAAGTCGAGTCACATTTGTCTTGTTGTAACTCAAAGAGGAGGTCATATCGGCTTTATGGAAGGCTTCTTTCCAACGTTACCGTTCTTTTCCGAAAGACTAGTGAAAGAGTATCTTAGTGCACTTATTAAATTGGACGATATCAAGAACAGTTTCTTGTAAAGTAAATCTCGTCCTCGCATTGACCGTTGTTATTCACAATCGTCACAAATTACAAATGTATTTACTCACCAGCTTTAATTTACACTCTTACATTGCGGTTTATTAATAGAAAAGTTGAAAATGTTCTTATATATTTGTTACATTTGAAACTTTTTTGATGGAAAAAAACTTTTGCAAGTTTTCAGGCTATCTATTGTTAAATTAGTTTATTTAAGGTGAAAAACGACATTCGTAAACTATGAGGTTTATTTTGCATCAGAAATGCACAATGTTAATTTTACGAATAAAACATCGATCGTAAATACGAAAAAAAAATAGACAAAATAAAAATGTCAGACACAATCAAAGAAAAGGACCGTTGAAAATAAAGTTAACCAATCAAATATAAAATATAGTAAACATCGCGAGCGAAAATCAATTGGCATGTCATTACTAGTTTTTTGATGCTGAAGACCTTCGTGTTTCTCCATTGGTGTTACCGTCGTTTGAACTCTTCCTACTACTGTTCGACGAAGTGCTTGCTCTTGCCATCAATTCGTCTTCGTTCCTCCTCGTCGCAGGCAAAAAAGATCTTTGATCTTCTATTCTCCCGGATTGAAAGCGTAAAATAAGACTAAAAAAGTCATCGTCAGGAACCGTTGACCCTCGCTGAGATAGACGGCTTGCGGACTCGACACTAATTGAACGTTCAATTCTTTCTCGCCTCGTTTCAAGGCTTGTTTGCGAGTTCCGTCGTAACTTTCTCAATCCTGGTGGTTCTCCATTGGATACAACCGATGGAAGTACACTTCTTTGGTCTTCAAGTCTTGAAGATTGGCATCTCATTAACATTTCGAAAAAATCATCATCTGGAAGCACATTCGCTCCAAGAGACAATTGTCGCGAATGGTGGGGAGACATATCAGCAGCGAGTTCATTGTTTCCGCTCGTTGTCGCCATTCGTTGCAGAGCTCGAGTATTATTGTTGCAATTACTTCCATAGTTGGGACGATTTCTAGGTTCTGCACCTGGAAGACTTTCGGGACCATTAGCAGTAAAATTTCGCACTGGTGGGAGTGGTGCTCTTTGTTCGTCCATTCTCCGGCTTTGAAGGCCTATAATCATATCGAATAACTCTTCTCTGCAGTGATCAGAAGGAGTTGTGGCCGAAGATGAGGAGCTAGAACCCGATTCTAAATTATTTGTGACAACATTTGTTTCAGCCACAACAGGAATAGAACTTCTTCTAGAGTCACTTGAAGCAACATTTATATCCGGATTAGCGGGATGACTTGCTGAGCGGTGAAGAGAAGGTCCTATGTTTCGGCGAGTTCTACTTGCTTTAGTCCTATCTGGCCTACAATTCTCTTTATTTTCCAATGGATCAAAAGAGCATCTTTGATCATCCATTCTTTTGCCCTGAAATCTTGCAAGAAGGTCGAGGAAATTTTCTTCTTCGAGCTTGAGATTTGAAGAGCTCGATGGTTTCTCGCCTATGAGATGAAGATTCATGTTTGATGCAGCAGCTTCATCTAAAGTGTCCTGCACTCCACCGGGCGTTAATTTCAATATTTCCATATTTTCCATTGAAAAGCGTTTGTTTCTTTTGCTATTAATAGGCGTTTCATAGTCAAAGTTTTCACTTCCTCCAACTGCACCGCACGCGGAATCGCACTCGTTGTCAATTATACTTTTAATTTTATTTATACTTCTTTCTGCAGTTAATTCGCTCGCTTTGTCTCCGATGGACTTGGCCAGATTTAAATGTTTCGTGGCATAATTTAGGGCTTCTTCATGATTACCAATGGCACAAAAAGCGTTTCCTAAGCTCCAATAAGCTCTTCCTTCTCCCATCTGATCTCTAAGCTTTTGAGCAAGTTGCAAATGTCTTAAGTGATACTTAATTGCGTTGTTATAGTCCCTCAAAAGGGTGTAAGTATTTCCTAAGCTGTAGCATGCCTGTGCTTCGATTGCCACATCAGTCAACTCTTGTGCCAATACAAGCGCTCGTCTATTTACAACACAACACTCAGGAAATAACAGCAAAGAGGAATTTGAACTTCATACGTACTCATAGTTTTTAAGTGCTTCTTCAAATTTACCCAAAAATACATGGGCATTTCCAAGATTACATTCGGCTCTTCGTTCAGCAGCTTTATCTCCAAATTCTACGGCAATTTTCAGCCTCTGATAGAGTGAAGGCGCATTAATTATCCAAAATTATTTTTGTACAACTGTGACAATATTCAACAAAACAGTTCGAAATAGGAAATTTATGTGCAATTTAGATATATGGATTATATTCTAAAAAGCAATTTGCAAAAAAATTAAATATAGTTGATAAAAAAGCGAGTAATATGAACTGAAGGAGAGAAGTAAACAAAAATGTTCCCAATGTTTTTATTTAGTCTATCGGATGCTTAGTGATGGAAGTGGGAAGATTTTTGTTGACTAAATAGCAATTCATCAAATCTAAAAATAGTGAAGCAGGACAATAACATTTAATAACATAAAGTTATTCAACTCTAGATAGAGGAAAGTAAATAACAAGTTGCAAATACTTTCCAGAAATAAGAAATGCTGAATTGAAATAAATACAATCAAAGAGAAATTTTTGTCGGCGAGGAAAGGAAAAGAATATTTGTCGTGCGAATAATGAACTGCGAAAATTAATTAATTGATTAAAATAAAGTGCCGGAAAAATAAAAGAAATAATTTTATTAAGCAATGAAAAAAAAAGAGAAGCGAAACATACTTCTTTATGATAAGTGACAGCTTGGGCAAAATTTCCGAGAAGATAGTGAGTATTTCCAAGATTACCGAGCGCTCTTCCCTGAGCAGCTTTATCACCGAGTTGTATCATTAATTTCAAGTTACGCCTTTTAAGTTAAGCAAAAGTAATAAATTTGATTAATTGTAAGAAATGTAAAAGAAAGCCGTAAACACATACTCGTAGTATTCAGCCGCTTTGAGCAAACATTGCTTTACATCGTCTGAGAATTCACCAGGATCCTGCTGCGCCAACTTTGCCATGTGTTTAGCTTGAGTGTGATAAACATTGCCTAAATTGTAAAGCGCGCGACCCTCGCTGACCTAAGTGCAAATGAGTAATTGAGCGTAAAATTACAGAAAGACGGTAAAGAACCTTGTCTCCGAGTGAGGCGGAAATGTCTAAATGCTTTTTACAGTAAACAGCTGCATTTTCAAAATCACCCATCATTTTCAGTGTGTTTCCGATGTTACCGCAAGCTTTCGCTTCGCCAATACTGTCCTCTAAAGTTCTTTGAAAGCAATGAAATGAGTAAAGCACGTCAAAGAAATATAAGCGAAAATGAGCGAAATGATAAAATTCGAATGAAAGTTAGAAATCAAAATAACAGCGAAAAAAGAGGCAAATGACAGCGGCAATCGATTTGCATTTAGTTTAAAGCGACTTACTTTGCGATCGAAAGATCTAATTTGTGGTAATGAAGCGCCTTCTCATAATTAGCTAAATAGAAGTGTGCGTTTCCCAACTGACTGTAAATAGCGGACAAATTTTTCGAATCGCTCGTTCCCAGTTTAATGGCAGCCTCGAAGAAAGCGACTCCACCATTGAAGTCGCCGCTTTTACACAGGCGTTCGCCTTCCAACGCGAGCTCGAAACACGTTTCGCTGTCCATCGCTCAACGCATTCACTTCACTTCATTCGCAATTCGTTTCCATTTTTCGGCCACAAAGCGGTCACTGTTCGTTTGCTTTTTATTCATTCATTTTTTTTCAAAAAACGACAAATTTTGAATTTCACAAAGTTTGCGCAAAAGCAGTGCGAGCTTCGCCCATCGCTGGGCTCGTCGCCGCATTGCGCCTCGCATCGCTTTCCGAAAAAAAATTCTGATTGCGACACTTTGCGATCATTTTCAATTCTCATCTTTAAAGCAATTCAATTCCGATTCATATTTAAGCGAATTATGTCTTCAAAAGAACGCCGTTTTCGCAGTAAACTTTTCTGAATAAGAATCTAAACAAAGATATAATAGACTAAGACGGCCTATCTTTATTCAGCCGAAGGCAATAAAAGTTTTTCCTCGTCAATTCTTTTCCCATTGAAACCTTTTAAATCAGTTATGATATTCAAACAGTTTTTGTTTCTCATTTATTTGCTTTCAATTAAGTACAATCAATGTGTAAAATCTAAATTGTTATATCGACTACAGTGTTCGGCAAAAAAATTTGCTGATTTTTCTACGTTTAAAGCCGATTTATTGACATGGGCGAATAATTTTTGCTCCTTACTGTATATGACTTATTATAAGCACTATTTTATAATGATTTGACTTCGCTCTGAACTTTTATCTTTTTATTTTGGCTTATAAAATGTTAGTTTGGTTTTCATTATTCGTTAAGTTCAATAATTTGACAATTGTGAGATTGAAGAAAGAAAATCATAAAATAAAATGCAAAAATTTTATCACTTTTTGTAAGCCAAAGTAAGCAATTGACAAAGCAATATAATCAAAGCTAAAAAGAGAAATCAAAACTTGAACTCTAAACGAAGCAAATATGTATTAAAACAAAATCATGAGTAGAAACTACGGAATCAAAGACTGTCACAAAAAGAAACATAAAGAGAGGAGCTAAGAAAGCGAAAGACGATTGTTTTAGTTGCGAAAAAGCAAAATGTTAATTAAGACGATGCTACATCTTGTGTTTTATGAGAAGAGTTCCCTTTTTACGTTTGCTTCTAGAATGATTGGCTTTCTTTGAGATCAGAGAGAAAAAAGGATACTTCGCTCATTCACAATCTTATTTAATGCTTATTAGCTTTTCGATCTTTTGACAACAAGATCGATAAATTTAATAAAATGTTGCTGCAAACACCTTTTCATGTTTTGTTTTTCATTTCCTATTGATTTCATATTTGCCAACATTAACTTTTATTTTATTGCATTGCAACAAAAATGAATAACAATTGAATGCATTTACTCGCTTATTGAAACAGCACCAAATGATACACAATTCATTGAAAGCAACTATAGTGGTAAATAAAATGTAAAATTGTTTGGCTCAATACGAGTGTTCACTTTTTCTAATTCTGTGTTGAAACTAATTTTTTAGATTAAAACATTTTATGCACACTGACAAGCTGAGAGTAGCTTAATCGGTTAGCTCAAAGCTAAAATAAAACATCGAAAGAAGCTTATCTTGATCTTGAGCTGTGTTAAAGTTATGTTGCCGAGTTTTCACACATAAAAGAGATTGAATTTAATTAATTTTCAGCTAGCTAATGCTGAAGGAAAAGTATTAAATAAAAAGAAATTAAAAATTCAACAGATTTAAATTGTAATAACCATTTGCAAATTCTTACTGGAGACTCATAAAAATAAATTGTCACTTTTTTACCATAGAGTTCAATCAACGAGAAATCGTTCACCTTTTTCATAAAATTTTCGTGGATTTTTGCTGAGAAATTTAAAGAAATTAAAGTTTAAATTTTTTAACCTAATTTTGACAGTCCCAATGTAAGTCCGTGTGCCGTGCTAGAATAGAATTTCGGAGAATCGCGAGCGATGGCGTGCCAAGCGCAGCTGACCAAGTTTGGCAAAAATTTGATTAAGCTCTGCTTTGTCTGAATTTCTATTCATCGCATAATCATTTCTTATTCTGAGGGATAAAGTTATTTACAAGTTCCAGCGTTAAATGGAACAAAACAAATCCGCTTTTGAATTTCGCAATAGCAATTTTATCGCTGTTTTGTTGTTTTGAAAAGAAAAAAATGAAAGCGCATCGCGTTTTCTGTTTTAGAATGAGAATTTGTGCGCGAAAGCATGTGAATAAATTTACGAACAAAGCATTGAAGGCTTTTATTGACTGATTTTATGCGAAAGCGTTATGCAAACAGTTCGGAGCGGGCATAATTCAAATTCTTTTCAATCTGTTTTCATGGTCTACATTAAAAATTTTTCTCGTTTTCGCGCTTTTATCTTTCATCATTTTGTTTCATTATTTGCAAAATTATTTTAAATGAATGTTTTAAACTGCATTCTTCACTGCATTTAAATATTCTCAAATATCCCATCTAACTTATGAGTTTATAAATAAAATGTTCAAAAATAAAATCAATATTCAAATGAAGTGAAATATTTTCTACGAGATTAAAGAAGAGGCGAATAAGCCAAAAGATTTTTATTTTACTAGTTAGCGTAAAGTTTGTTTGCTTCGATGCAACGCGTACTGTCAAATTTAAAGATTTTGGTGACACAAAAAACGAAGAAAATTTTATTAAGACTGAAGTTTTGCATTTCTTAAAAATGATTGCAGCAAAGCTTATTTCAATATTTTCAAAGTGCAAATTTAAACGTGTGAATAGAGAAGTAAAACTCAAAGAGGTCGATCCTAGAAAATGTTTAGTTTGATAAAAAAAATTTTGTTTTATTTTTTGAAAAATTGAATCGCTTATTCTCAAGGTATGAAAATAAAATTTTCAGATATAGGCTCTCTTTTATTCATGCTCGAAAATGTGAAAACTTCTTTTTATATGTGCCAGATAAAAGCCAGTTTTATGAATATTTTTTGATGCAGATTATAATGTACTTAATACATAAAAAAACTGTTAAAGTTAATATTAATTTTATAAATTAATTAATTTTTTAAAACGCAATATCCGAATCTTGGTATTATGCTTGCGAAATAATAAGTTCAAACACAATCGACTTGATAAAGTTGTAGTGGACAAGCTTTGTTAGCAAGATAATTACTAAAGAAGTAAATTGCTTATGATTAGAACTTTATGACTTTCAAATTGCAAGCTTTTTTGCTCATTTATTTATTTCTTGTTTATTGTCTTCGGCAAAATATGAAACTTTCATTTAGATTTCTAATTTATAGCGTATAAATTGCTATCAAGCTAGAATAAGTTAACTCTCCACTATTCCATTGTCCTATGAAAAAATCGCTAACGAGATAAGATAAACATAAACCAAAGAAATGAGTGATGAGAACACCGCTAATTTAGAAAAAAAATTCATTCTTCGAACGCATCAAATTTTTTATGAGATTAAGAAATAAGCTAAAAATAGATCAAATTCGTAAAATGTTCACAGAAAATTGAAGAAATTTTAAAATCAAAACGAAACGAGAAAATAGCATTGCCACACTTTCAAGGAAGCGTGAAAGAAGCATTTCGAATTGGAGTTGTCACTGAAATACTGAGTGTCGCATTTCCAATACATGCATACTTTTAATTCTGAAAAGTAATACACGTTTTCGCTTTCCCGATATGACTTCTGCTCTTGTAACCTTTTCAAAGCTTTGCAATCAATGCGAATCCTCGTTTTTATAATCTACGTTTAGCTGTTCGCAAATACCGATCGATTTACATTTACTGATATTAGCGTTTTCAATTAAGGTTCGTTTGCAGCCCCAAAATTCTGTTTACTCGTGATCAGCCGAATTACATGTATACTCGTCGAGCATCGTTAAACTCAGACTCCACTCTCTCTCTCTCTCTCTTCTCTCTTTTCCTCTGTTTTCTTGGTCCTCTCTTCACTTTCATCCTCCATTTCTCATCTCTAAACTGAATCAATGTACAAATTTCATCAACAGTTCGCTCACAGAACTTTGTTATTGTAGCAATGCCACTTCTGCCTTATTTTATACGCTCGAACAAAAAAGTGAAAACCATTCAAATCACGTAAACTTTTTAGCGTAAATTTGGTCGACAAAAAACTTCAAATTTTATAAAATCAGCGCTTTGTGAAGCTGCGATTCATTTCTACTTACAATGATTGCAATTGTCGTCTATCAGACGTGAATAATTCATTAAAAATTTAGTTAGAATAATTCATTTAGAATTTTCACGTTTATCACTTTTATCACTTTGCAATAGCTAAAACCACCAAATCGCAATCATTCGAGTTTAATTGTGAAATATCTGTTAGCAGAAGAAAAAATTTCGTCAAAGCGCATTAATATTAATTGCTTTGATTACTTTTGTCGCGAATCTGTTCTAACAAACTTTTGCGCGTCGATTTCTTCATCAAACAGTGATTAACTTTGCTCTTTAAATTGTTCGCAGTTGTTGACACGAATTAATCTCGAGTTACACTTTCACTAATGATTTATGACATTACCGCAAGAAAGAAGGGCGAAGATCGAAAAGCGTTGATAGAAATGCAAAAAAGTTTTGAAGTGACAAATATGATAATTGCTTCAGAATTTTTCACAGTGAATTATTGGAGCGAGCGAAAATAGATGTTGTCGCTGCCATTTTTCTTGCAAAGCTTTTTCTCGAATTTCCTCATCAGTTCGATTTAATGAAATGTTTTTAACGAAATAAGATTTTGACAGAGAAAATTAAAGCGCTTAAATCATTCGCGAAGAGCGTTTAAAACGAGTGCAATTATGCAAATTGATTTGTTTTAAACAATGAAAAATTTTTAAACGAAGTAATTACGCTCGAAAGTGAGCGTCTTCATAAATGGCAAAAATGAAAGTTCTTCCGCGCTACCTTCGCCGTTGAAGCGTAGATCGTTGCTCGAAATGAAATTGTTCTCGAGTTAAATGATGCGCGTAAAAAGCGGTGATTGATCGCTTTTGAAAAGAGCGAAAATTCTTTTCAAAAATAAAATTGAAATGATAATCGAATTTGAAGACAAGCATTAAAAAGTGTGATTGAAAAAAAGCATCGCGCACAACTCATATGCAATTTCCTGCAAACAAAATTTTTTCGATTTTGAATTTTCTATTTTCAGTTGCGTTTTCGCGCAATCCGCCCATTTCGGCTGCTTTTGTGTGTTTTTTTGCGAATTGATGAGAAGAAAGCGAAATCCGAGTGCTGCGTCAAATGAAAAAAAAGCGGCGAATTCTGTCGAACTTAATTACGATATTCTTCATCGGACTCGTAAATTACACAGAGAAAATGTTTTCCAACTCGAAACAGCAGCAGCAGTGCAATCGCATCAGTGTAATGTGCTGTTTTTAAAATTATTTCATATAAAAAAATGAGAGGAAAGAAACGCTTTCGAGTCATCAATAATGTAACTTTAAAAGCGCTTACTTTTTACACTCTATTCGTCTTTCTTCCTCTTCTAAATTGAAAGATATCGGCAATTTGTAAATGCACTCGCAGCAAACTTGCTGCAAACTGCAATTACACGTCTTTGTCTCGCGAAAAGTTTTTTTCTCGATAACTTCAACACATAAAGAATTTATCGAAGACAATGCGATCGCAACATTCTTTCGCTGCTCGCTTTCTTTCATTTTTGTCGAAGTTACTTTCGAGAATTTCATGAAAAATGCATGAAACGTGTTTTGAAGTTGAAAATTATCCAAACTTTTTTTCATATTCAATATAAAGCATTGTATTATTAATGCGACAAAACTTTGCGATGATAAAATCGGATCACTTCCTCGAAGAAATCTGTTTATTGCTGTGAAGTACGGATAATGAGTTGAGAGCGAAATGAATTCTGATAAAGAGAATAGATAAAGCAATAAAAAATCTTTAATTTGACATTCTGAAACATGTTCAAACAATTTGTTATCATCACAGCAAACAGCGAACCATTTCAAAGTCATTCGTAACTTAGTTCACTTTTAAATAAATAGGGTGAAAAGTTTCGAGAAGCATGAAATACAGTTTCGGAAAGAAAATTTGTCCCGAATCGATCATTTAATATCTTATCACTCGGAAACGCATCAATTTTGACAAGGTTTCGCGACAAAATTAAAAGCATTTAAAAGAAAAATCAAGCACAGTTATCAATTTTGTTTAAACAAACATGTTTCAGTATACTCGAATGAAGGTGAATAGCAAAATGTGTGTTTAAGTGAGTGGAGAATAGTTTTTCGATTTTTTTCATGTGACGATTTCATTACAGTCAATTAAAACAAAGAATTTAGAAAGAATTCTTAAATGAATAATTTTTAAAAATGTCGAAAGCAAAAATAAACACTTCAACATTATTTTAACTTCGATTGTTTGGAAATGTAGTAAACAACCCTAAAGTCAACAGATTCATTATTGCCTCAGAAAATGTGTTGCCGCCATGTTTATTGTTTCATCGCCGTTCGAACTGTGATTAGCTAATTGTTGAACACAGTTTTTCGTGCTTTCTTTTCACATTTAAAAGCGATTGCAAACAGTTGAATTTCAACGCAAAGTGAAATGTTCATTTGGTTTATAAAAAGTTCACAAATTCGTTTTTTTTTTCAAAACTCACTTTACAATTGAGGAATTAACGTGTGCAAATAATAAGTGACTTCAGTGTGACTTGTTTTGTTTTGTAAAAATGGTTTACGAGTTATAGTTTGGTTCGTAAATGACAGTTTTGAGCAATAATCAAGTCTTTTCATTTACTCTCATCGTTTTTTCGATTTCATCAATGGTAAGTTAAGAAATTATTTGCGTCTTTAACATTCGTCGCTTTTCATGTTATTTATAAAATGAAGTTTTACTTTAAATTAAGAAACGCACCCTTGCTTGCGCCTCTCCATCAAAATTATCGCTGCGACAAACATTTTTTCCGAAACTGTATGATTTCGAGTGTGTAAAGTAGAGAAGAATTAAAAATTTAAGCAATTGTCAGTCGCTTATAATTTTTGAATATTTTTATAATTATTATTAACAATAACGTAAGTGATTTAATTTTATTAATTAAAGAAAAGATTTTCTCAATGTAAATTGTGAGAGCTTTATGAGTGCGTAAATTATGCACATTTGAAATAATAACAAGAGGTGATAAACTTTATTCGACAAACTTTAAAGATAATGATGGACCTAAAGCTAGAGCGTCAATTCTTAAGCAGCTTGCGAATTCACTCTGACAAATGCTTCATTTAAAGGTATCTAGAGGTCGGTTTTGGTTGGCTTTATTGTAAGAAAACTGACTCTGTCAAACAAATCACTGTGTGTGTGTGTGTGTGTGTCGAGTGAAGTGACGAACTTTTGAGAAATTGAAATCGGAAGCTGGTCAGTTTTGAAAGAAACATTCATTAGATTGAAAAACGAGAGGAAATCAGAGGTTTTTCAATTTCTTGTAAAACTATGCATAACTTTGCTCAAACAAATAGCTTTCTCAACTTTTCAGACTATATTATCTTTCTTATACGAACTTGTGGTCCCAATCGTATTTCACGCTTATGATAAACAATATCTCTATTTATCTTATCCAAATCTGCTTTATGATGAAAAAGTTTTCAGTTCAAATGGATTTTAAAGTATTTTGCATAGAAAAATCTCTACGTTTGAAATTTATTTTAAAATAAAAAAAAATTGTTTTAGAGATGTTGATGCGATTAGATTTAGAGTTCCATTGCCAAACTTTTCCCGAAAATACTTTTCATGTCCTCATCCCACACCCGCTTGTGATAAACTTTGTTTCACTACACCGGCAACTTATCGCGATGCTCAATTTTAATTATTGAATGCTGAGTTCTTCACTAGCCCTTCAAATTATCGCCTTTTCAAGATTGATTTTCGATTTAACTAATTTTAATTTTGTTTTCATATTTAAATAAATATTTGCAAATTCAACAGGTCTCACTTTAGTTCAATTGTTAATTCCACTTTCCACTGATTAATTCCCATTTTTCTTCCACCGATTTTTAATTCCGATGCATCACCATTCCCTCTGACCTCATTCCATTCTTATTCCTTAGAACGGCAGTGGAATTGCACCACTCTCATTGCCATTCTAATTCCTCGGCCAAATCGAATTCAGTTTTGCTCTATATTTTCATTTTTGTGATTTCTTTGTTTCTTTGGATACAAAGCTTTTGTTATCTGTGGAAATATATTAAAGATGAAAAATGTGAGTAAATTTTAGCGACTAATTTCTAAAGGCAACATCGACAATTGTGCACATTGAATCTCACAAGCATTTGTGAGTAGTTTCAGCTTTGAAAAAAAAAATCAGAAAAAATGTTCACAAAGTCAGTTGACTTTTACTAGGAGAATATTTTTAAATAAAATACTTCACATAACATTGCATCGATCATTCGCCTCTTAAAAGAAAATTACATTGTTAACAGTTGAATGCCGCGTTCACTTGTCATTTTTTTTCTCATGAAAATGTGCAAATCAAACTGCAAAAATCTGACTTTGTGTCATTTTGTTTCGATTTTTTCGATCCTAACGCGCTCGAAAAATGAAACCATAAACATCACACAGTTCGAAACACAAAGTTTTCATTTTCGAGCATTTATTCGATGCAAAGTTGTGGACAGCGTTTCTCGATATTGCTTTTCGCTGAGAAACAGCAAACTTTTTATCTATCGCCGAGATGTGAGCGAATAGAAATAGAGAGAGAGAAACAAGCTCGTTTCTGTCAAACTAGCTTCGAATAGAGAGCTTTAAAAAAGCGCCAATAATGAGTGAAACAATCTTTTTCTACTTTCTCGGTGAGCACAGATCGCTTTGAAAGCAGCTTTTTTCGCTTCGTTTCTTAATTAAAAGAAATTAGCATTTTCCATTTTCGCCGAGAACAATGCGCTCCCAGTTTCTCATTTTCGCCTAGCAAATGAATCTTAAATCTTGCTTTGCGCTCGATTCATTGTGAACGTATTAAAACTTTATTATTTCAGCACGACGCCGAAAAAAGTTATGCGATAAACGCATTAATATTTAAAATTTGAAATTGAAATAAGCATTTTCATAATTTTAAAACAATCAAAACTGAAAATCAATTCGAAGAGTTACGAATCGTAAATCCGCAGCGAATGTGTGTAAATAAAAATGTAAATGCAAAATTCATATTTGTAGCGATGTTTATTTGTATTACTAAACTGTCAGATGAGTGGATATCTCGTTAGAGATGCGAGCATTTCTCACGAGATTTGCAAATCAGAAATTTGAATTTTGTATGCTTAATAATTTGAAAACATCGTTGAATTCGACGATCAAAAGCGCAGATTTAATTTTATTCGAAATATTTTCCTATTTTCTTTACAAATTCAAATGGATTTCATTTTCATTCGCTTTCGACTATTGCGAGCTCTGAGTTCGTCGAGTTTCGAAAATTCAATTTGAAAAAAAAAAATGAAAATCAAAGAATTGAAAACGCGATTCGCTTTAACATTATTTTAAAGGAGCAAAGAAACATTAAGTTCGCGTCTTCTCATTCTCATCATTCTCCTCTTTCTTCAATATACACAGTGATTTACAGTCATTGTTCGCAAAAACTTTCGCATATAATCTCAATTGCATAAATTGAGCGAAATTGCTTTTCAATGGAAAATGGTGCTCAACGTTTCGGCAATTATTGTAGTTTATAAGCATGTATAATGTATTTTAAAGAAGATTTGTTGAATCTCTAAAAGTGGATCGCGAAGCCGAATTGCGTTTTTTTATCTTCTTTTTATTCAAAATAGAGAAAAGGTAATACTGTTTTCCTCTCCATTTCTCTGTAAATTACATCTTCGAAAAGGTTCAAAACTCGTGTCTTTCTTCTGAATAAGAAATAAAAAATGAATGAGCAGCGGCACACATCTGAGCGAGAAAAATTTTTCTTCAACTTTCGCAAGCGAATTCACCTCTTTTCTTGAAAATCACTTTGATTCACTCCATTACTTCATCGCGCTATTATACGCTCATATTCAGCTTATTTTCTCTAAACGCAAACTATTAATTAACTTTTCTTGTTTGCTTTTCAATTTCGCAACGCTAGAACAAAGCTCTGAATTTTCAACGCCGCTTATGGCTTCCTTTTTCTATCGCACATTCAACCTGAGAATAATCAACCGCACATCCGGTTGAGTAACAAAAGCGACAGCAAAGGACGTCGCTCACATTGCATAAATTTGTCTTCACTCAGTAGCCTTTGAAAGCTTCTCATTTCGATTTAAAAGATACGAAGAACATGTTTTTCGCTTCTCATCTCGAAAATGTTTGCGTTTATTGATTTTTTTTTCGCTTCTGTTTTCTAAATCGGTAAAGTGCGCGACAAAATTAACGATCGAGAATTAAATTTATGCGCAATATTTTCAGTTAAAAATTGTGTTCAGTTGTTAGTAGATAATAGCGAGCATCATCCACTAGCAAACGTCATTGCTATCGCTATGGAAAAATTAAAAATTTCTATCGATGGAATTTTATTGGCATACCTTGAATGGTTTTTACTTTTTTTTCTCAAGTACTTCGCTCGAATATTTTTGAGATTGTTTTTCGGGAAATCATAATTTAAAACACCACTTGCATCAGCGACATAAAACACTAATGGGTGGACATAAAATTAAAATAATACATCGAGCAGAGATCAGAGTTTATAAAGCGCGTTTTAGTGTTGCAACAAAAGTAGATTTACGTACTTTGTTTTATATAAAATCGATCACAATGCTTCAAGAAACATAATTGTCAATCGTTACTTTTTGTCTTGGAATGACATAATTTTCTAAGCGATGGAATGGCTTTTGTTTCTTCTCGTAAGGGAAAGCAAATGTTTGTTTCACACGAAACAAAAGCACAAAAGCGTCACAAAAATTCGTTCACAAAAAGAGTCTAATTACGTAGCAGCGAGTATTTACATGTTAATTATCCGGTGTTTTGGTACTTCAAAACATCCATTCATTTGGTAAGATTTTGAAACTTTTCCCATGTTCGGCTTTCGCCCATAAAAGCATTCGCTTTGAATGCTTCTCGCGCACATTGTTTTTTCAAAATCAGTTCGCTTTGTTTTTTAGTTTGAAAGAGAAAAATAGCGGAGAACAAAGTGGTGTTGGAGTCCATTTCTTAATAGTTTTTTTTTTCTTTGCGCTCAAAATGAAAGCATTTTTCGATCAGTTTAATATAGTAGAAAGTCGATTTTGATATCGCAATCGTCGATGGCCAGTTGTTGTTAAAAAGAAGCGAACGCAAGGTTCATTTTTCAGCGAACTGTTTTTTTGGATGAAAGTGAATACAGTTTGTTGTTCAGTGCAAACGTTCGCTTTTTGTTCGTCCTACATTCGCTTTGATCTCAATTTTTGGTTTCTTTTTTTTTCGCGAAATAAAATAATAAATAAAATGCGTCTAAACTTAAAAGCGAAGCATTTTTCACTTGATTTTTTCAAACGAAAATTAATGCGAAAAAGTTCGACAAACACTTTTTTTCGTCTGCTTTTTGTTTTCGGCGAAGTGCAAACTATCGATTTCATGCTTCTATTGACAAATAAACATCAATTGCGTCGACTTACTTCTCCTTCTCAACCTTATATATTCTCTATGCTTAAGTGTTTAGTTAGAAATCAATTTAGAGCTCGCTATTGCCTTTCTCTCTTGATTTGTCTTACTGCCTCTGCATTAACTCTGCCCATTTAGCTGCAGCTCCTTTATTTATGACTCTGTCAAAACTTTTCTCAACATTACATTCGCTTTAAATATTAATCAAATGGGCAACATTTTAAGCGCTTAAGTGATGCGAAGCAGTGATTTAAAGCTCTTGTTCATCAAATTAAAAAACTTTGTGATTATACATTGTGACGTGCACGCTTGCCACTGGTTCGTATGAGTGTCAGTAACCGCAGGATGAGTTACAATCTTAAATCTTCTTAACTTTGCGCTTTG
The DNA here is from genome assembly GCA_003675995.1 of Dinothrombium tinctorium. NCBI lineage: Eukaryota > Metazoa > Arthropoda > Arachnida > Trombidiformes > Trombidiidae > Dinothrombium > Dinothrombium tinctorium. The sequence goes on along the minus strand of NCKU01000397.1, from coordinate 22,837 downwards.
CCACAACGGCTAAAGATGACCAACTCGACAATCGGCTTGAGCATAAAAGTACTGTGCACAATGCATAGTTGAAAATCGCTTGCTCACCGATCGAAGCTAACCAAACCTAAATTCTTGTGACGCTATGGCTCAGAGTCACAATATCAACTTTGTTACTCTCTATAACAATTTAAGATGATAAACAAACGAATAAATTGCAGATTATGCGAGATGAATTCAAGTTTAAAATTTTTGAAAACCATAGAGACGATGTCTATGTTGTCTATTATGAAAATAACTTTCAGACATCCAAAAAATGTTTTTTTTTCTAAATTTCTTCTCTGACCAACTTTAATTAAAGTTGCATCGATTTCTATAAAATCAAAATGCGTCTTCTTTAATCAAACCATTTCAAACGTTTCGTAGTGTGTAGACGAAACAATAAAGACGTTCAAAATTGGACCCAACAGAAACATTTTTGGAAACGTTTTATGTGGTGAGCCGAGCACAACGAACTTTTATTGCAACAATGAAATCATTATAAACTTGACAGGCCGTAGGACATTTTTCACAAATTTTTTGTTTGTTTTTATTCTTTGTTTCTCCTTAATTCAAAAACTTAAAAAATTTAAGATTCAACAGAGTCTAACTGGATAATAAGAAAAAATTTTATTTTCAAATCTTTCTCGCAAGATGATGTTTCATGATGAAACTTTCATGATAATTAAAAAATTAGTTTCTAAAACTTTTTAGTTAGAAACACGAATGAAAAGCTTTTTTAATATATGAAAATAATCATTTTGATTTAAATTTCAATTTAGAAAACGTCAACAAATTTTATTTCAAATGAAGAAAGAAAAATTTTTAATGACAATTTAATTTTTTTAATGGCTTTTTATTTATACTTTAAACATTTATTTCTGTGTTAAATATGTGATTTATGCCAAGCTTTTAAAATTTTGGTTGTTAAAGGGATTATGAAAATCGCAAATTTTGCACGCATAATGTTCAGAGAACAAAGCTCATAAATCTCACAGGAAAAAAAAATTAAAAATTTTTTAACCAACATTTAAGCTCAAACAAATTTCCTATCAAGTACACAAGCTTCTTTTTTATTCAAAATTGGAAATCAATTTAAATAATTTCTTTAACAGGTGCAAATTCGATTTCTTGAGTTTAATTCTTGAATTTCGATTCTGAAAGAAATATTCTTGCGTTTTGCTTCGTGTCATGAAGTTTTGATTTTTTTTCAGTAAGCAAACGTTAAAACATCTCGCGTATCGCCACAACCCACAGAAACACAAAAAATTAAAATTTTGCTTAAATTCGTCGAGTAATCGCGAAAACGCTTTGCGTTCGCCGCTGCGAAACGATCGCATTGAGCTTCAAAAATGGTCACCGCTTTGTTTCGTGTTCGTATGCTTTTTATGAAACAAGTGACAATAGCAATTTTCGATCGAAGAAATGACAAAAACATTCGCAATGCTCGCCTGCGGTAAACTGGGGTTTTCAATGCGGTGATACCGAAATGTTCGAGTTTTAGCTGCCGTAAAAAACAACTTCTAATGTTTCTCAAATGGCGCTTACGTCGACAGAGTCGCGCATAACTCGACGCAGTCATTTTATTATTAACGGCACCGCTGAAATCAATGCTCGACTTTTGCTTTTTTTATTGAAATTATTTAAATGAGTCGAAAGCGAAATTTAGAGAAATTTTTTTATTCTTGCTTCACGAAATTCTTGCCAAATGCGCGAAATTAGTTTTCAAGCTCTTTTCGCCTTTCGCGTGCGCCACAAATGTTAAAGTGTGCTCTCGATTTGTTTTATGTAAATTATGCTTTTTGTCAACAAACATAAAGTAATTTAATTGTCCAAAAATGCCAACATAAGTTCGAAAAAAAGTTTTTTGACTTCGCGCAACTCAATTACTCTCTCGTGTCGCGCTATCGTTTGCTGTCGCCTGAAATCACACTTCACGAAAAGAAAAATAAACGAAATGTACGCCTGTAATTAAATTTGCGAGTGTTTACAGTGCAGAAAAGAGAAAATCACTTTTTTCGGCTATCAATCTAAGCGGACAGATAAGCGGAAGAATACTTCTTTATGCTCGTCCGTATTTGCATTCGAATTTTTGTATTTTAACTGCTTAAGCAAATTGAGTTCGACGCGAGTTCAGTTCGACAGAATTTTTACATTCAAAAAGTGAAAAACGTACACTCGAGCAATTAATTGCGCTTTCGAAAACAATGGCCATTCGCACAACGTTCTCGTTTCATTTTACGACCATAATAATTTCAAAGGGCGTATCGATTGCAATAAAACATGGCACATGTTGACTTTAAAATTCTAACGTTGCACACACACACCTAAATTGTTTCGCGATAGCTTTATTTAACCGCGCGATAATTAATTTTGTGAACACGCTCGTGTTGGACATCAATTAGTTTATGTGCGCATGAAATTGTGTACACAATGGCTTGTGAACACGCTTTTCATCGCAGTTCTTTAGAGAAATTTAATTTTTCAGTTTGTTCACTCGGCTAATTTTCAAATTATTATTTTTCATAATTTAATTTATGTTGCGATCAACGAATTCGTTTTGATTTTTTTTTCGTTTTAAATTTAATTATTACGAACATAACGACCCGTAAAAAGCGATTTGATAGTCGCCAGCGAAAGCGGAGAAAAAAAAATTTAATTGCGATCGACGCCGAAAGCTTAAAGATTATCAAAATTTTGGATCGCCGGTTACGAATTCAGAGCTTTTCTTTTTTCGATTTTGACAATATTGACATCATTTTTGATATCAATTGCTGCTTTTAGAACACAAGTTAAACGCGCAATAAATTTACAAATATAGATGATGTGTTTTGAACGCGTAAAAGACGCGAAAACGAAATCGAGAGAATGGAGGAGAAAGAAGAATACGAAAAGTTGTCAAAGTAAAAAATGGTCGAAAGTATTTTTCGCATTGAAAAGTGATTTAAAATAGAAAAACAAAGAGGAAGAGAAGAGAGAAAACTATTCGCAGAAGCGTGGTGAGCAGCAATTGCGAGCGAGAGAGAAAGAGAACTCGAATGCTGTGTTACAGATAGTAGATTTTCGTAGCAACAATTGTTTTATACGCAATTTGTAGTGTTCACATCATTAAAAATATAAAAACTGGAGTTGTTGCCGAAAGAAATATTTTCACTTTTTTCCGCTTCGTTATCGACCGCTGTTTTCTTGAACGCAAAGCGAAGCAAATCGTTGCTATTAACTGCCAAGCCACTCGATAAGTAAATGAACGCGAAATTAATAAGCAACAATATGAGCTCGTTTTTTATTACTGTCGACGATACACAGCGTACAACAGCGTACGAGTGGTGGCGAAGAGTGGAGGCAGAAGAAAACGAAAATTAAGTCGCATCCATAAGGCTATTATCAGGCATTCGTCGTTATCGCGCAGTCAAACGAAAGACATAATAAACTCGAAATCAGAACGATCAACGGTTCGACTTAAGAATGAAGTGTGTGCGTTTGATACTGCTTAATATCAGCGGGATTTACTACTTCTTTCTTAGTTCTTTTTTTCTGCGTTTCACTTCAAGCAAACACATTGTACTAAATTAGGTCTTTTTTTCTTGCATAATCCGTCACATTCCTTAGAATTCATATTTTCGCAACGTTTTATCGTTTAGAAGTTTTTAAAGAAGCGATGAGTAGAAAAAGTGGATTCTGAAGCGAAGTGCAAACTTTTTCTTTTGACTAGGAACGCAAACGCAGCAAATGTAGTATTTGGCTAAAAAGTCACTCACAATCCAAGTGTTCTCCGCTTTTTTTCCGCTGAAAACATCTTTTAAAGCTTCTTTTCTTGCGCAAAACATCATTTTGTGCTTTAATCTCCCTATTCGCGTTGTTCGCCAGAGCTACGATTGAGGCGAGAAGAGCAGAATGATGCAAAATTGAATGTGCATCGCAGCTTACTGTGTGCTATGCGAGACAAAGAGCGTTCATCTGATCGTATGGAAATGCATTAGTTTCACGTACGGCAGAAATGCGTCCGAAGCGGTAACAAGCAGTAATTATGAGCATATCGTAAAATAAAACTTGGTTTTATTGCTCATTGCACAAGTTTTAAACGCGTTTCCTTTCTCTGCTTCGGTATAGGGTCACAACGAATCACATAAGTAATGTGCATCGTATAGGTTTTTATTAGCTTCAACTCGACACCAACACGTTCAGCGATCATTTCAATGCAACAAACGCAACCTTCTTTATCGTCCACGCTGACAATGTGTTTTGTTTCGATAAATCATTAGTTGCACTCATTGTTTATCACTCGATATAAATTACATTGAGTTTAGAAATCCGCGAGTTCCACTTTGCAACGCATCTGTTTCGATGCTCTGCTCGAAATGCTTGTTCAGTGAAACTGTTAATAAACAAGATGATCGATACGAGCGACTTTATTAATCACGCTAGCACATACCTGGACAATCATAAATGTTTCGCTCCAATTTCGGCAAGCGCGGCGTGCGTTTTACGGTCGCGTATTGCACATCGTCAAAGTATTTTTGTTCTGCCGAGTGAAGATTACAGCGACTTTTGCCTTTCGTGCTTTGGACGGAGGCAGAATCCAAGGCATAGTATGCTGTTGATTGCTCTTTTAATTGTACTCCTTTCGCTTTTGTTTTCTCTAAATTCGACATCGAAAGAATATCTGAACTTAGATTCGATTTGCTCAGTTGCTGCGAATCTGCAAAGGCGAGTCAAGTGTCGTAACAAATTGGCGTGTAAATCATATTTATTTACCAGAATATATGCTTTGATCTGTTCTTTTATTCATAACGACACAAATGAGAGTCAAAACTGCGACTACAACGAGCAGTGATAATATTAATGGCAGAATGAGCTCCAATTCGAAGAATATCTTGTACTTTGAGTCGTTGTAAACGACAGCGAATCTCTCTGCGAAATATATGGAAATCATTAAATCATACATGAGCGAGAGTGCGGCAAACGGCCAACCTTTGTCTCTTGTTGCTTGAGTCGTGAAATAGTACTCTGCTTCAGTTTCGCCTGCTTCCGTGCGTGCGGCGCATTGAAGAATGTACCTTTTCTGAGGATGCAATCCATCAATACTCAATCGATGGTTTCTTGCTTCGATTCTATCCGACACGAGAATCCACGACTTCTCATCCTCGAGCTTATATCTTATACTGAAAAAGTTTATATCGCACTCAACTGTTTGCCAAGAACTTAAATCCACGCTGATTGATGTCGAGTTAAAGTAGCTGATTAATGCGCTCTTCTCTGGTGCAATTGCAGCTGTCAACAATCGACGTCGAAATTTATTCTCATTACCATTGTCAGAAAGCGAATCTCACCTTTTCCGTTTGTCTTCACTCGCAGCGGCGAACTCTTCTCGCTGCTTCCAATCGAGTTAAAAGCTCGAATTGTGATATCATAGAGCGTGCCACAATCCAAGTTTGAAAACGTGTAGTTCAGCGTAGTCATCGAAAGCGATTTCTCGATCGGTTTGCTGTCGGGGTTCGAACTCGCACATCGAACTAAAAAGCCTGTGTGACAAGAAGAAAACGATCGCATATTCCTGCAATGCTGAAACAATCACAATTCACCTGTGATTTCGTTTTGCTCGTCTTTGGATCGCCACGAGACAGAAATACTTTTCGACGTGACTGAAGTCAATTTTAAAATCGGAGTTTCGGGAGGGTCTACAATCAAATGCAAATTAGCGCGAAGCATTTAACAATTGTCGCTCGCAGGCAGTGCATTATCGTTCGTAATTTGCGCGTTTCACTTTCAGAGTAACAAATTTGCACATTGATTGCAATTAACTCTCACTTTATGAAACGCTTGAGATAATAAATCAAAAGAAGGCCGTTTAATAAATGATGAGCAAAAAAGCAAAGCATAGCGAGAAAATAGATGTTCTGTCAACTCGTGATTGATAAAATCGATTCATTACTCAATCGAAAATTAAAATATTTTCAGAGCGATGGTTTGCGGTTGTGAAATGTGATCAAAATTACATTGCGAACGTAAGATTGATCATATGCGTTCGCGAGCGCACAGACAAGCGAAATCATGGTGCATTTGACTCTACCTTGATGATGAGTTTGGATGGTTACTGCCGGCGAAGTCGGACCTCCACCTTTGCTGTTATACGCTTGGATTATGATATCGTATTTCGCTTTCCTTTTCAAATTTTTCAACACAGTTTCGGCTTTAAAGCGCGCATCGACGGCCAAAGTTTTGAACGTGAATGCATCTTTTGTGTTAGATAACTTGTAGCCAACGTAATAGCCTCTGATCCTTCCGAACGAGTATCGATTGTCGGGTGGCTATTCATGGAAAAACTTAATTGAGTATAATTTCTATTCTATCACAACTGCTGTCATAATATCGCTCAAAGTTTTTATATGGCGACTCTTTCGGCGTTCTTTTTCATTACTTATTGCAAAACGCATCGATTTTTAATCAAAAGCGTCGTTCGTTCTTTTTCGAACGCCGAACTCGCACACTGTTCATCTCTTTCGAACGTTGATTAATTATGTTCAAAACTTTCTTTCGGTTACACTCAATCGTCGCTCAAACTCAAAGTACACAGCAGTTGATTAGCATTAAAAGGCAGTAAATCAAAGCGTGTTCAGCTCGCTTGTTCGCAGCAACACTCGAACTCGGTTTACAAGCGTGTTGCGCGCATCGAACTGTTGGCGAAAGCAGTCAAATTTATAATATTCGTGAATAAAAATGCATCGCGTGTGTCCATCGATTGAGAAGCAAATGCGAAATATTGCTTCGCTAACGATTGCGACACGATGTAAGCGAGAAGTTTTTCTTTCCGCTTTTCGCCAACTTTAACTGAAATGCGGGAAGCAAATGTGAAATGCTGAAAATCGTTGCGAGAAAGCGTCGGCGAACCGATGAATGGAAGTGAATGAAAGTGATTGTGTTGTAATCCACGGATGATATCCTTTTATAACCCGAGTATCGTTTACAATTTATCATCAATCATTTATGGAAATAGCGTTTTCTATGTGTTTGTGTGCGCAAAAAACGTTTCTTTAGGCGTTAAGTGAACTTTAAATATGATTTCCAATTTAACGGTGTATTGACTTCGAAAAATATGAAGTTTTCTTTAAAGGGTTTCGCTCAAAGAGAAACTGTTTTGCTTTTTTGCAAGAATTCGCGAAAAAGTGAATTCATTGATCACACCGCGATCGCAAAAGTAGCAGTTGCCTAAATGCATGCGAGAAAGTGTTCGCTATCGACAGAGGCGCGTAATAAAGGTACTCACATTCCAAGTGACTTTAATTGCTTTTGACGAAACGGCGAAAGCTTTCACGTTCGATGGTGGCTCGTTGGGGACTGAAATAAAAGCAGCTCACTAAAAGGCACTCAGCACTGGCTCACCTTCTTCTTCGGTTTGAAACGTTAGAAGCTGACTCTTCTCGCTGACACCAATCTCGTTGGCTGCAGCTACACTTAACGAGTATTTCTTCAACGGTTTCAGATCTTTTATTGCATAAAATGTGTCGGAAGCAGCAACACTCAAATTGCGTTTGTTGCTAACAAATTTCGACATGTCATCCAATTCTTCCAGGTAAATGATATATTCTGTTATGCGACTGTTTCCAGAAAAAGGTGGCGACCAAGAAACATGAATGGACCTGCTTTTCGTCTCTGACAGTTTCACTTCCCCTGGTGGCTCGGGAGCCTCTGTAATTATTAATTTATTGATCGATTTATTGATTCGCAAATCAATACCCTGCACAATAAGTTGAATCCGCGTCTCATCTTTGCCATAAGCATTGAAAGCTTTGCAAGCGTAGAGTGCGGAGTCCGCTCTGCGAACACTATGTATGATTAGCTCCGAAATGATGCCTTCATAAGTGGTCGTCTCTTTTAAGTACACTCGCTGATCGAAAAATATCGCTTTGCTGTCTTTAGCGTATTCGACTCGAATCGGACGCTCGCCAAAAGCCTCGCATGTTAATGTTATGTCATTGCCTTTTCGACAGCTTTCTGCTTTGAATTTGGTCTTGAAATGCGCCGCTTCTGCAAAATAATTGACTCGCTTTTGCTTTGATAAATAGAGAAAAAAACATACCGTGAACCGACACATGGATTATTTTACTCAAATCCTGTCCTATTCCGTTTGACGCCTGACACAAATAGTAACCAGAATCACTTTTCTGTATGTCGTCAATGTACAAAGTTCCGTTGTCCAGAATTTGGATGTGAATTGAACTTATTATTGTCTTATAAACCGCGCTGAAATCTAGGAAATTGAGAAGCACTTAAGATGAGCTCACTCGAAGCAATCATTCACTAACTGTGAGCCTTTTTCCAAACAATTCTCGGCTGCGGAAAGCCAGAAGATTGGCAATTAACCCAAAGCTGATTTCCCTTCTTAACACTAACATCTCCAGGTTCGTACAACCAAAAAGGAGGAGCTGTTGAAAACGTTAGTTGAAAAGTGCAAAGTTTCGTTAGAAAAACAAACCGTAAACTACAAGATCTGTTGAGTAGCTATCTTCGCCAACATCATTGGCGGCCAAACAAGTGTAGTTTCCTTTATGCTCTGCTGCGATCGATTTAAACAATAGAGTGGAAGAATAGTCTGCCAAATGGTGAATTGTTACGAGTGAATCTTGTTCATTAATCAAATGGCCGTTTTTCAGCCATTTAATCGTTATTAAAGGATCGCCTTTAATCACAGTGCAAGTGAGCGACAGTCGCTGACCAATGTTCACATTGTTTGACAGCAGGAAGGGCTCGATTTTAGGAGCGACTGCACATTTCAAGCATTAATTAGTGTCATACTGTCGGTTTTGAGTGCATTGAAAACACCGACCTTTTACAAGCAAAAAGAAGCCATTTGATGCTTGCTGTCCCTCTTTGTTCATCGCGATGCACGAGTAATATCCCTCATCGATCTCTTTCGCCACTTCTTTGATGGTCAGTGTCCCATTGTCGGAATTGATTGATTGCTTGTGATTAATAGGCAATCGTTTACCGTCTTAACGAAAGAGAAGAGCAAAACAGCGGATTAAAAACTGCGAATGTTTGAGAAGTGGTGTAAATGTGTGTGAAGCTAGAATGGAGGCAGAATAAAGCTTGTCATTACACAACTTAGCATTGATCGTACATCATTTGAGCGAACGATCGCATAACGAAAATTTCTATGTAACCGTTATGAAGCTGTCATTTTGGTTCAATGCTCAATGTATTGCACGTAGCTTTTTAAATCGAGCCCAAAGCAATTCACTGCTCGATGAATGGAAAACGACTTTTTATTTCGCGACATTTTCGCCGAGAATTGCATAATTTTTATTTTGGTCCGCGTTTAAGCCCGAAGCAGATGTCACCGAGAAATTCAATCATTTCTTTCTTTATTCAATCGCAAATGATTCGTTAGCAATCATCGCTCGAAATTATATCTTCGATGCAGCGCTGAATTCGAGTACAAATCAAGCAGAAGTTTCTAGTTTCGCTGAATCGATGATGTACTCGCATTAATCTCTTGATTGCAATGATTTGAGCACGCGATTAAGCATTGTGGAATTAAGAATATCGAAACGCGAAATAAACTGCTTTTTGTTTCTCTCTCTCTTCGCGATTAGTGAAGAAGCATTCAAAGTTTAATTCGCCTCAGCTTCCATTCGCTCTCAATGAGGCAAAATCTCTCCGCTCGCTATTGTCGCTGTTGCGTCTTTCACTTGATTTTTCTCCTTTCGCATTGAATTTCGCATTTCGCTTAGCTTTCAAAACGCGAAGAAAAACAAAAGTGAATGCGAAAGTTGAGATTATTGAAATGAAAACGCCCGTTAATTTTTTAAATCAATTATTAGGAAAAACTTTCACCTTTCGCTTCGCTTTTCATATTAAATAAATGCAAGCGAATGCTTTGTTTTTTACTTCGCTTCGAGCTGCAAATTGAAAATGTTCGTTATTATAGTCGTTATCGCACACGAATTCAATCATAATTCGTACACAGTGCCAAATATATAATTTTGTTCCGCAATATTGTCGTTTCGAGTTTTTTATTGCGCTCTCTTTATTATTGCATTTATTACTTTATAAACTAAAAATAAAATCTTTTTCATTTTCATCATTACGGAGACTCTATTGTTAAAAACTTTTTCTGACGATCTCTTCTCTTCACAATTGACTCTTTTCACAGTTTATGGACGCACAGTATCGTTTGCTTATGTTTTGTTTACAATTCGAAACTTTCAAAATTATAACGAAAATTATTATTTCAATTTTCAAGTTTCAAATTGCTTTTCTTTCATTTCTTCTCCGAAAAAACAAAAGTAAAATTTATCTAAACGAGAATTTCACTCATTTCACTTCGACTTTTGTTTATTTTGAATTAACAGCAATTGTTTTTAGCTTCTTTATTCTCAGTCTCTTCATCAAACGAATCATTTTTGGATTCTTTCGAGATGAAAACTCGATTTATAAAAATTTTATCACATTTTCTTTTATTCTTTATTCGAAGAATTCAAATGATTTCAATTATTTTGTTTCCTTTAAATTTTTGTTACGAGTAAATATAAATTCGGATTTATCATGCTTAAGAAACAAAGCTACAAGAATCTTTAGAACGTAAGCTATTAAATCTAGAAGTTATTGGCAAACTTAAACTTTCTCTATAACTTTCAAAATGCAAATATCTTGAAATCATCCAACTATAAAATGATGAGTAACTCAATTTGTATTATTCTTTATTTCAATTATATATCATCAATATAAGAGAAACAACAATTGTTCTCCAGTTGTAAAGAAAATTTTTTTTTAGGTTTTTCGTCAAGAATCAATAGAAAGTTATTAATTTGTCGCTTAATTAGAATTGATGAAAAATTCTATTGTTTAATGGAACCAATAAATCGTGAAAACAAAAGTAAAGAAAAATATCCGGAGAAATGAACCAAATGCAACTTTAATTCTTCCAAATTAAATTATTCCCATTATTAGATTAGTCTATGTAACTAACGTTGTTTGTATTATGTTTTCTTGTGACTTGAATTATAAGATCAATGATCCTCTCGCAATATTTGCGTCAAACTGGTGATAAAAAAGAAGGAATCTAATTTCTGGAGAAAATAATCGAAAATCATCTAAATTCGACGGTTTGCTTTATGCTACAAACCTCAATTCGAGTAAAGCCTTTTCACCGAATTCAATCAAGCTTTAATTTCGATTTTTGGTATCAAAGGTAAACAAAAGTTAAGCGAAAGAAGCAGCCTGTCAAGAAATGTAAACATTTCACTTTTCATTTACATGGCCTCAACTGAATAGTGCGCAAAAATCAAAGGCCAGTACAACTAACTTCAAGCTTACTGTTAAGAAGGCTAAATGCTTCATTAGTTTCTTGACGTAAACAGTGAATGCCAAGATTTAATCAAACAAAACGAATGGCAATTAGAACAATTAGTGAACTGTAATTGCTTTCGCTTGCATTAAATTGCTACCGCCGTTTAACTAATTGCTGTCCTTTCGTTTCGATTTAAAAAGCGACAAAAACCAAACTTTCTTATGAGTTTATATTTAATTATTCACCCAAAAATATTTTTTAATAAATTAAAAAAAGCATTTCCACATTCAAAATATCAAAATTTAACTCTGATTGTTATCGATCAATCAGATACACAATTAGTTCATAAAAAATGAATTAAGCGAATGCGAAATAAAAATTTGCCTCTAAAGATATTTATTGTGCTATCTTTATGTTAATCACATTTAACTGATGCATCATTAAATACGTGCGAACGTCCATAATGAGTATCAATAGCGATTTAAACGAATGAGAAAAGGAAGATTTAATAAAATCTTTCTATTAATAAAAATTCAATTGAAGCAAGAAAAGAGTAAAAATTTAGCAATATAATCATGTGAGATCTCATTTCGTTCATGTGCTTAACGATTCACTTCTAGACATCATTATATAAATCACTTTCATAGCTGGATGAATTATTTCTCATAAATTATAGTTTACGATCATAGTACATTGCTCTTACATTCAGTGTTTATCGTGAATATAAAAAAGTTAAAAGTTATCAAATTCTGTGGCACCAAATTCGTAAAAATTTCATTTTAAAGTCGCCACGAAAAGTAAGAAAAGGAATTTTGTCAAATATTTTAATGGTCAAAGATCCGAGGAGCCGTTCTACTTTGAAAATTTATTAAAAATTCCAATTCCGCACTTAAAATGCCAAATCATATTGCACATCTGTTGAAGAAGATCGATTTTTTTTGCTTTGAATTTATGAATGTGACACTTCTTAGAGACACTTTAAAAATAAGAATAATAAGAATTTAATTTAAAATTATTAAAAGAAAAAATTTATTGAGTTATTGACAAGGGAAGGTTTTCAACGTTTTTTTTATTGAGTGACGCAATATTTTTTCAAGAGTTCAATGCGACCTACAATTTTATATTGCCTATAGCATAAAGATGAGTACGAACTTAATCAATTAGCTGAATCATATCGATTTAGAAGTAGGAAATAGAGAGAATATTGAATCAATTTTATTCTCTATGATTCTAGCAGCTTTTGCATTGAATTAATAAACATTTAATTACTCTGTTTCTTTACTCGCCTTTCAATCAATGTTTTTTGCAATTAATTTCAATGCTTTTCATGCAATAATAAACATGCTTAATTGAAAAAGAATATTTTTTTTTCGTACTTCAGATTCAAACTAAAGCGAGCAAGTTTGATCTGCTTTCCAGCTAAGTAAGCATAAAACCAATAATATTTTTCGTAATTAAGCAGAGAGAAATGCAAGCGCTCGAGTGAGAATCATAAGAATGCGAGCGAATTTCGTTCGAGATTCTCTCTCTTTTCATTTTTCTCTCTCTGAAAGCGCTGTTCTTACGCTCGCTGAAAATGAGATCGAAAAAAAATGAAATGAAAAAGGTAATCGAAACAAAAGCTACTTTATTAAGCCGAAAACTTTTTCGAAATAGTGCATAAAAATTTCAAAAAACATATTGAATTAAATAAAGAAGAGAAAATGTATCGGATCTATGCAGCGTTATTCAAACAACCTCTTTGCTTTGAATACCTTGTCAAAATGCTATTTACTTTATTTCTATTCACTATAATAAATGTAGATGAATAACTCAACTTTTGATCAAAATTAATTAAATCAAGTTAAAAGTAAACGTTTGCATATATCTTCCATTTTTCAGTTCAACATAAATTTATTTTTTAGTTTCAAGATAAATATGAAAATAAAAATGTTGTAACAAAATTTTTGTTTTCCATAATATGTTGAGAAACTTACTGCAAATGGATCGATCGCATTCATTTAAAAGCAAATGCAGTTGAATTAATTTTCGTCGAATGAAATCAATGCTAGCTTTATGCAATCATTCATAAAAGCTTTTTCATTAACTACAATAAAAGCATTTCAAATGCAAATTTTGTTAGTAAACCAGTAATTTGTGTATTATAGGATATATCAAATTTCAAAAATTATGTTTATAATATTAGTTTCTCATATAAGTATCTCAAAATGAGTTCAAAACAAAGCGAAATTCGCTGTTTTTATTAGTGAAAGGCATAGAAGCGATTCATTTATTACAAAGAAAATCAAATACTTCGAAATAAAAATTTCAAAACTTTTTATGAAGAAGGTAAAGGAGAATATTAAGTTAAAAATTCATCAGGATAAAAGATGTGATTTTAAGGTTGAAAATTAATATAAAAAAAACTACATTCAAATGTTTTTGAATTTTGAAAAGGAAGTAGAATTTGTACTTAAAAAACTTGTTGTTCAACATACAGTCAATGACGATTATTTTCATCAAATTTACTAGTTTTGTATGGAAAAGATAGCTTGAATCGTAAAGCTATAGAAATTCAGATACACGCGCAATCATAACTAATTTAATTTTTTTATCCTCAAAATGGATATGATTTAAAACTCAGCTTTAATTATGAAAATTCAAAAATCGCACACGTCAAGCTAAAAAAAAGAGAATCGATTGAAAAGCAAATTTTAAATCGAGTTTTACAAATTGAACATTTAAAGTTTTTAAATTTTCATCTAAACTTAATTTTTAACTTTTCAATGAATATAATTTGCTATAGTTTATCATATGCTAATTTTCCTATTCCTTAGTTTTTAGACTTTTGCAAATCTGCATTTGAAAGTTCCCAACATAATCGTCTTTGTAAAATATGGAGAATTTCGCGCTTCAAGAGAAAAAAAAGCAATAAAAAGAAGTGAATTTTATAATATCGGATTTGTGTTGAAAATGGATATAAAAGAAGTACGAAATAAAGTTCGATCCTCAATATTTTTTGTTACCGATCCAATCAAAGAATCTCAAATATAATATCTTTCAAACGAACGCTTAATGATTAATGAACTGCAGTTTTTGAACAAATCGACTTTTTTCAAGAATAAAACAATTTTTATTTTTCTGAACTATAGTTTTGTTCATTTTTTAGCTCATTTTGTTCATTTGATTTTCTGCTGAATGCTTTTTTTTTCAGTAAATATATTTTCTATTAAGACTTCATGTTATTTCAAGTGAAAAAGAAAAGTTGCTCGATTCGTTATATTCATTGAATGTTTGAAATTTTTTTCTTTTACGCGACAAACAATGGAAATTTTATTTTGAAATCAATTCATATGAAAACTTTAAAGCGAAAACAAGTCGGTCTACGATTTATTAAAGCCTAAATTTTGAAAAAGGTTCTAAGCTCATCATTTTAAGAAATTTTTCGCTTTTTCAAATAATTAAGCTTGCGAAGGTTGAAAATTCAAAAACAAATTCTTTGAGGAATTTGAATGAAAAGGCTGAATTGGTCAAATTCATTGATTGATATAAAGCCATTTTCAATTGTGTTTTTTTATCATAAATGACGAAAAATGACCACAAAAAGTTAGCTGTGACAGCATTTAAAAAAGCTTGCCTCGACTTTGATCGCTATCGAAGAAATCTGCTTGACTTATCTAACAAAAAATTCATTTTTTAAAAGAAAGTAACGTTTAAAGAATGAAGTGTCGAATCGAAGTGAATTTTTTAAATATTGAATTTGCAAGATTTCTCAGGGGAAAGCGAGTTGTAAATGCATTTGAGCAAAAATTTCTCAATCGTACACGACGGAGAGACCTACAAGCAAATGTTGGATCTTACGTACATTCTCGTTTCATATGACTTTTTAGAATTCTTATTGAACAATTTTGAAGTTATTAATTTCGAATTTTGCTTTCCTTCTTTTAAAAGTGGCTCCAAATAAAATGCCAAATAAAAAAAATTAAATAAATTCTTTCATATTTAGTTTATTCCCTATTATCATTTGCTATAATGAACTTCGAAACAGCAAAATTAAATGTTTCGATATTATTTAATTCAGAAGAAATTAATTTTAATTTTTATAAATCAAAAATTTGTACAAAATTTTAATGAATGAAAATACAAACAAACACTCGCTTCCAATTATCTATTAAATTATCACGTGCCTTAAAGAAGTTATCTCTTAGAGCTTGAGAGAAAAATGTTGCTTTGAAATAAACAGCGAGATTGTCTAAGCATTAAATCTTAGTTCGTTTAATAATATGGTTTAAACATATTATCTACTGTTTCAAATGAATCACAAATGTCTAATTTTGATTACTGCAACGAAAGCGTAAACTCTATGTGAACTCGATTTGCGCTCTACGAGGAAAGATTAGTTTTATAGTCATTACAATCTCAAAAAAAAGTTTTAGTCTAAACTAGTGTTTTCTAACATAAACCAAAAGAGAAAACCGATTTTGTTTGAAATCTTTAAGCATGTAAATGCTGAACCGAGCACATTTAGTAAGTAGAATTGTATACGCTTCAAGTTTTCCAAGTCTCGTCAGACAGCAATTATTGTTTCAATGTAGTATGTGCTTTAGTTTTTGAAACAAGTAACGAAACGGTTTGAGTTTAAAAGATTGCCAATTAGTGTAAAGTTACTCGTTTTCGAGAATCGTGACATTTTTTTAAAAAAGGATTTTCAAGTTTCAAATGTCAAAATAAAACCTTTCATTACTTCGTAAAACCAAAATCATTTATCAAAAAGTGAAAAACGAAAAACGTTGAGAGACTGATTGTAAGTGATTTGCTATCGTTAACAAGAAGCGCAGTAAAAGCTCTCGCTTCGCAGTATATCGAGAGCATAATTATGATCGCGGTGAATTCGAGCGTTTTTCGGGATTAGAGTTGGGTTAAAGTAAATTTCGATAAGGGAAATCCGCTGCAATCACATTTCTATAGAATCACTTCGAGGCGAAGGAGAGAGCAAAAAAAGTTCATTACCTTTCTCCCAATATAAATGACTGATTGGATGTCCACCAATCGGACACTTGATGGTTAGTGTTTTGTGTTCAATCGATGTCAAATTGTTCATCGCTCTCACAAACGGCGGTCCAAAAACGCGAATCGTAGCCGAGTTTTCGATTATTTCAAACTCATTGCTGGCTCTGCAAGTGTATTGTCCGCCGTGTTCTGTGCTCACCGAAGATATGTTCACAAAACTAATGACATTGTTTTCGGCAGTTACATAATCACCGATTCGTACGCTTTTAAAATTGTCTAGACCATAATCATCTAGAGCCCAAGTGATTTGAGGCAATGGATTACCAGTAGCCATACATTTAAGCGAAATATGATCGCCTGGCTTGAGATGGTGCGAGCTGAACACTTCCAAAAACCTCGGAGGCTCCTCTGCGATGCAAAGCAAAAAATAAGATCAGCGATTATATGCAGTGCTAGCGTTCGATGCATTCGTTAACAAAAAGGGAATAAGAACAAACACGAGCGCGGAGAGAAGCTAATGAAGAAAGAATGAAATAAGAATTAATGAGGTGACAAGAATTGCTCGGATTAACTCGAATACAAAGGCAAGAGCGAAATGCCGGCGAAACATTGTTTTTCATTTTCAATAACAAAGTTTGCGTTTAATTACGTTTTAAAATAAGCAGAAATTGGGAGAAAATTGTTTGCTTCCATATTAAGCGTAATTTACTGAAGTTTCTTTTTTTTTGCGAGGATTAAAAAAATATTTTGGAAGCGTCAATAAAGTTTGCATTTGCATTTTTTCCTCTTTTTTTTTGCGAATCACACGAAACAGAAAATGACTTCGCTTGAAAACAGATTTTGAAAAACGACATTCAAAGCAGCGGAAAATGTTGACAAGTGCAATTAACTTTCAGATATTCATTAAAAATTGATTTTCAATTATGCGACGGCCGGCGAGATATTGAACTGAAAAGCACTCAAATTTTAAACAATGAAACGTTTTGAAAAAAAATGATGCGGAAAACTGGGAAGCAGAAGCTGAGCGAACGAAGGCGCAAAGTTTGCGAAAGTGTTCATCGCATAAAAGGTAATGAAAGTGATTCTTTTACGAGAGCTTATTGTGGAAAAAAAGCGAGAAACGCTTCGAAGGGAGCAGAGAGAAAAGTACGAGTCGAATACTAAATAATACAATGAACGCGATTGCATCTGATCTCATCAATATAATTTAGTGGCGATATGCTGCGAATAGAGTGTTCGCGCAAATATGTGAGAATCACAAATTGATGGTTACTGCAATTTTAACGCTCGTTTCGTCCGCGAAGAACGATGATAAGAAGAAACGATGCATGATATTAGCGATTACTACACAGCGTCACGATTACTTCTTCAAAAAAGGTAATTGCGATTAGCGCAATCGATGGGTACTTACCGCCGAAAAAAAGCGAAGCGGTCGCCTGCACGCTCTCGAAAACGTTTTTCACCAGGCATTGGTACATTCCCGCGTCTTCGCGCTTCACTTTTTTGATTGCGAGCAGATTGTTGTTGATTTGGTGTCGCGGAGAAGAATTAAGCAAATATCCGTCTTTTAACCAAACAACGCTGCTTATTGGAAAACCAGTGATCGAGCAATTAATGTACACGTTTTCGCCATTCCTCGACGTGATGAGAGGAGGCAAAATTGAGACGTAAAGCGATGTTTTCACAATCAGCTCTACTTCTCTTACGTCGCTGCCTTCGCTGTTATTAACATAACATTGATATATTCCAGTGTCGTTTAGCCTCACATGCTCGATGGTTAAAAAGCCGTTATCGACGAAAATATTGCGCTCTCGAAAGAGATCATGTCTTGAATGCAGCGAGTGACCATCTTTCGACCAAAAGTAGCGAACAGTCGGATGCCCTTGTGCTATACAAGGAATTAATACTCTCGAACCTTCATCGCTGATAATCCTTTGTGATATATACGTTATGCGGGGAGGTATTCCTGTGTATGCCTCTGGAAAATAACTTTCTTTTTACTTCACAGTCTATTTCCAAATTGAATTTCTTAAGTTTCTGTGTTGAAGAATTTGTTCAAATCGCGTGATTGCGCCCACACGAAGAATGAATGCATCGATGCATCTTCTCGCGATATTAATATGTGTATCTCTGTTTTTCGCTCTCGCAACAGCCTCGAACAAGAATTTGTCAAGCAATACGTTATAGGCACGATTCTAACATTTCGCATTCTATCGAAATCATCCACTCAAAGCAGTGCAGAATGAATTTAAATATAAATTAGAGCGAGAGGCAGAAATAAAGATGAATTTATGTTTGTGCGCGAATACAAAAACAAATTTCGAATGCAAATGCGATTCAATTTATATCACTCGATGATTTGAAATTCTCATTGGTCACGAGGCGCTCGTTAATCGTTTTCGCAAGTTTTTAAAGCTTAAAAATGTCGCGCTTGAAAAATAAAACTCTTACCTGAGATGATAAATTTGCCCGCATTGCGACTGATATACGTTTCGCCGCTGAGTTTGTTTCGCGCTTTGCACTTATATTTAAAATCTGAATCGTAAACATCGAGTTCTTCGACGACCAACTCTCCACTCTTTAAAAATTTATATTTGCTTCCTTTGAAAAAAGAGAAAAGCGGAAAAAATTTAATAATTTTCGCATCTTTTATTCATAGCGTGTCGAGCTTTTCTTTCTTGACTTTACCTTCGAGAAAGAACTCATTATGCTCGATGAGAAGGTCGGGCTCTCGTATCCATTGAACAACGTCAACATAATCGCGTACGTAGCTCGGCACAACACATTTTAATAAACCAATATTCTTGCTGATTACATATTCGTCGTAAACTTCGGGCACGAAATTGTATTTCAATACTGCGCGCAAGAAAGAGGCAGAAAAAGCGAGATGTAAAAATGTAAAAATAATTCAAAAAAAAATTCAAACGTAAAATTCGTAAAAATTTTAATATTCGAAAAAGCTGCTTTTGCTTTCTTTTATTTCTCGAGACGTGTTATAGATTCAAACTACATTTGGACACAAGCCTCAACCGCTGCTGCAAAATTCAAATTCAATTTTTTTTTTCTGCTTTAATGATACTCGCTATTTAAAATTTTAAATTCAAATTTGAATTTCAACTTTTTTAAAATGTATTAAGCAAAAGCAAACATAATACACGTGTTTCACTATCTCTCTACTTTCAATTCTTTTCATGCACAAATGTTGACAAAGTTTGCTTTCGCAAAAAAAACATCAGAAAACGAAAAAAATTTTTTGTATTCGCGAATTGTAAAATTCGCTGTTTTCACTGCGATTCTCAGCCAATTTCTGTTTCTCGAATAAAAATTAGATGCGTTAAAGATACTGTGAACAAAATAGAATAAATTCTTTTGTTTATATTTATATTGAATTTTAAATTTAGATGCTTTCACTTATTTGAAAAAAAAAGTTACATAAACTTGAAGTGTGCGAGCAAACGCGAAGTGTTGTAAACAAGTTTGTATAGGCGAGAAGATCGACGCGAATTCGCTCAATGGTTATCTTGAGAGTAATGTAAGAATTGTAATTTAGATAGCCAAACAAACGGTTGCTCGAAGATGAAAAATTCGCTATAAATATTAATGATTTCACTAATTCGACTGGTTCGAAAAAGAGCATTCGCTCGCTCCGACACCGCGTTCGAATGATCGAAGTTCGTAAAAAAGCTGCAATCAGGTGTAACATTTCATAATCAAGTTAACGCGATACACAAGCTTGTTATTATCGATTGTATCGCGAGCGTATCAAACTTTAAAGAACCGTTAGCTTACTTTCTAATGAGAATCGTTTTTCAACGAGGTGGTTAGCGTCTATCGAAAATGAAAAAAAAAATTTTGCGTTTACCTGCTCTCACGTTCGAATCGCGGCTTAATATTGTGCCCACTTTATTTGTCGCTCGACATCGGTATATACTTGAGTGTATGTCGGGTGAATATTGCTCGGAAAGAAACGGCGGAAACACAAGCGATCCGTCGTCGGGTCGAATGTATCTTAGACCAGGAATGTTGGTCACTGTTAGTCCATCTTTGGTCAGCCAGCTGATAACTGGCTCTGGCACTCCGTGAGCTGAGCACGATATTGTCGCTCCGGTGTCATTCAGAAACTCGACGTTATTTGCCGGCTCGTTGTAAAATATTGGTCCTCTCAAGTTGAACGAATGACAAATTGAATTCTCTACGAGAGATGAGAAATAAGACGATCAAGAGTTAGCGAAACAATAAACCATTTCGCAATTAGCAAAATGGGCTTCCGAGTGTTTCGAAAAGAGACTTGTTGAAGCTGCGATTACTGTGTACAGCTTTGAAATGTCATTTCGCTGAAACTTCCATTTATATTCACGAAAAATGTCTCGTGTCAATGTGATTAATTATCATTGCAATATTCAGTGCTCGCTGTGAGAGAGAAAGAAGCAATGGCGAAAACGAAAAACAACTCGCGTTTTGAATGAAGTGAGAGCGTAGAATGTTATGAGTAAAAACACGCTCGAAAGCGAAAAGTCATTGATCTCCATTCGTGTGCTGCCCGCTCGAAACCGCACACATTTCGCTTACTAATTACAACGATGCAACGATACAAAATTATCTAAAATATGAGTTCATTAAAAGCGCTCGTTTTTACATAATTGACATTTTTTTATTGCGCTTATTTTCTCATATTCAAATAAATAATTAAAGCGACAATTTTCAATCGCAAAAGATAATTTGATGCTTTTGTGTGCATCTTCGACAAAGCTTCTCATCATATTTACGAAAATTTTTAAACACTTTTTGTATTATTTTTTTTCACCATTTCTCTAAGTAATCAAAATGTAAATTCTTGTATCTCGTTCGTCGCTTGTATTAGAAAATTTTCGAAGCAAACTTTTTTGCTTTTCACTTTTTTTCTCTCTCTCTCTTTGAGCTCGATAATAAAGTAACCAATTTCAAAATCGATCGCAGATCTCATTTTAAATTTTCTTCAGAGTCTTAAATTAATAATGCACTCATCAATGCGTTGTAATTTTCTTATTGCATTTTAATGAAACACATTTCATATTATATTCTGTTTTATTGATTTTGCGAGAGCGATGAGAGCGATGAAAAGCTTCGAATTATGCGAAAAGCAAAAAAACAATGCGAAATATATGAAAAATGGTGAAACTATTTAAACAAGAAAGTAATCTCTTCGCGAATGGTGTTTTCTCATTTTGTTTTATGCCATATTTTCAATATTTCGAGGCAAGTAAAAGAAATGCGAAGCGTTGTTATGCAGTCACATAGGCTTCTTTAATCGAACACACGTTTGCTTTACACTCGAACAAACTTTTCATTCAATTTCTCTCTTCTCTTCTCTTCTTCTTCTCTTTCGCTCGAAATATGAAAAGCGTATAACAAAGGTGTAGACACAGTCAAGATTCGCATCGAGAAAATGATTGCGGGCGGTAAATGTGACCCGTTAACATCGGGCAGTTTGTAAGAAATATGATACTGCGTTTGGCATTAACGTCTATCGTTAATGATACTCTTAAGTCTTTGCGGTAATAAGAATGCATCAAACAATCAATGCGTGCTGTCCGCGAAAGTGAAGAGCGTTAGAATAAGTGCGATGCTTCTGGAAGTCCGCTCTTCGCAATTTATTTTAATTACCTCGCTTCTTTCAATAATATTATGCAAACAAATCACTTGCGATCTATTTTTACGTGCGCTCGAATTTCATTGCGAGCACAGCTTTACTTTAGATTAAAGCGCGCATCGTACGCTTTCAGAAAGCGAAACGTTTAATCGCTTTTTCGAGCGCGAGTTTACACGTGGAGTGAGCGAAGCGAAAAGCATAAAAGCAACGGCAAGCATGGATTGGTTTTACATTGTGTTGAAAAGCAAGAGAATGAAGAGAAGTGAATAGCGAACTTCGAAACTTTGAACTTTGCATTAATCTAGTTTTTCGTTTCTAATCGAATTGAAAGCGAGTAAATGCAGCGCGGATGAAGTTTTAGTCGAATAAGCAAAAACTTTTCACTCGCATTCGATTAAATTTACGGTGAAAAAGTTTGAAGTTGCAGAGGTAAAGAGCGAAACAACTTTACATTACCTTTGACGATGAAAAGCGAGAGAAAAATTTTGATGAAATTCGCAATTTTCATCTTTTTTTTTAGCTTTAAAAACACTCGCAAAAATTTTTTTTTATTTACTTAATGCAAAATTATTCAAAAGCGAAGCGATTCGAAGCGAGATGCTGTGTTCGCCGAATATCAACTCTGAACTGTGACTACCTTTCAATGTGTCCATTTCAGAACGCACTGAATTTTTCGCGAATCGATATTAAACCGAAAGACTTGCGCTAAAATATTTTCCTCTTTTTCTCATTCTATCGGATAACGCATTTGCTTTCGCCGTTTCGTCGTACTTTTCGCTTTCGCTTTTATAGACACTAATGTACGAATAGCGAAAATTCGCTTCTAAATTTTACTTTTTAATGAGGCGAGCGGAAAGCGAAGTTTAATTGAAGCTTTTCGACGCTTGACAAAAATTGAACTCGTTTCAAAA
>NCKU01000396.1:0-43969 GCA_003675995.1 Dinothrombium tinctorium | reverse complement strand
TATTTTGCATTTAAAATGTGCGATATCAGTGTCGATTGCAAGTTTAGATGCAAAACAATCTGTCTCTGACTGTACATTTGTGCATATTTCACTAAAGATGAAAATTACATCATAAGATTATTTTCAAGATCATTGTAATTTCAACCTATTTTTAAAATGAAATCTGACAAAAAATTAGTGACTAATGATTGACCATTATTCACTTAAAAATTTTCCTTGTGATAAACTTTCACTTCGTAAGTAAATTCTGTTTTTATCAAACTTTTCTATTTTAATCTATGTTTGTTGCCGGGCAAATGGTCAAAATTTTTGTTCGAAAGAGCGCTAGACAAAATGCTCATTTGACTCGCAGAAGCATTTATTGTGTTATGCTATAGTGAACGGATGCCGAAATATACACTCTTTACTTATATATTCACTTAAATTGAAGTTTTTTTGACGGTAAGTGTATTAGATAGATCACGATTCATTTTACTTAAAGAAATTCAATTCATTAACAATTTCAAAAAAAGTGAAAATGAAAAGAATCGACATTGCATAAAAATGGTCATAATATTTTTCATATTTTTGATATTTTTGCGGACATGTTACTTGCTCAAGCGAAATAAATTCATTCACTTATTACTATTTAAAACATCGATCCAGATCCAATTTTGGTTCGTCACCTAAGCGTCTTCGTTTCAGTAATCTTCCTTTAGGATAATACATTTAATAGTATCTAGCAAATTGACAAGCAAGTTTAGCAAGACCTAATTAGCGACGAAATTAGATTTTAACAATTTAAAAATTCGAGTCATGGGAATTTGTTATGTGTGGAATCAGTTAACATAATCCTTTTATGCTGTTTTACAATGTAAAAAATATTTTAATTACAACATTTTCAAAAAATGATTTATTTTCTTTCTCATTCTGTAAAACAATTTACATTTTTCATTAAAACGGTGTATATATTTATTTTGTAGATGTAAATTTTCATTTTTCATAAGTTAGATGCCTTTTGCGAACAAAAATTAATTCAAAGCTATTGACATTTTTTTTTTCATTGAGTCGAAATAATATTTACATTTGATCAATGTTAACCGAGAAGTTCAAATTCTTCGTCAGAATCGTTTCCGACGACTATTCTATCTTCAAGAATAGTAAATGGCTCTTTACTATGGTGATTCAATGTTATAACGTTCGACGCTCCTGGAATCAAATCGTAGTCTAATGAATTTAAACTTTGGGTATTATCACTAAATGAGGTCGCTTGTTGCCAATTCTTCGGCCGCTCTTTAGATATTTCGAACAATGGCTGCTTTTCGTTGTCTATGAGCGCATTGTATGCGAGTGAACACCAATTGTCAAAATCGGATTCAGTGTGACAGTAAAAACAGAGGGCAATCGATGGATCAAGTTGAGAAATATCCATTCTTGCAGCAGTCTCTTGATGATAGCTCGAATCATCAAATAGAGGATTCGAAGTGAACTCTTCATAATCGACAATTGGTTGAGTTGTGTGTGGATCGAGATATAAAAGTTGATTTTCAACAACACCAATAAAGTAAAGTGCATGATTCGGGCGTCCACCAATAATGCCTAGTGATTGTTGAAACTTAAAGATGGCTTTTAAAGATTTAAAGTATAGAGGATTGATTTCAGTTAAGCCTAAACGTAAAGGTATAAACAATAAAAGCGATTTCCAATTTCCTTTAGGTGATAATATATGTTGACCATTTCGCTTTTCTGCTTTACACAATTGTTCTATATTAAATCAATGATTATTTTCTACTTTTGAAAGAGATTCGATTACTTACTTATTTCGTTAATGATGACGACGTTATCGAGGGCAACGTGGACAGCTAAATTATTCCAGTGATCATACATAGACAATTTTCTAGTGAAATGATATTTTAGAAAGAAAAAAATGAGTAAATTTCACGTTTAAAACAATTAAAAACGACGAGAAATCAGTTTCAAAACACGTGTTAGATAAGATAATAAAAAAAGAATAAGAATTGAACGTACTTTAAAGCTTGTGCAATTGTATTTGGTCCAAACCATTGTCCGACTGGTTTACCCTCAGAGGCGCCCATTTGAGCAATTTGATGTATTGAGTAGGGTGAATTTTTCTTATCCAAAAACAAATTTAATAAACGAAAGTATAAAAGTTCCGATTCGCTCAGTTCGCGCTCGTCATCTTGGCTGCGTGGAGTCCAACGCCAATCGCGTCCCAAATGTTTTAAAATTAACGCCTGTGCGACCACCATTTGGCCGCAGCGCAACATACAGCCCCAACCATAGTCACTGGTCGGACCCGTGCCGCCGATCGCCGAGAAACCTCTGCGATATGTGATCCATATTTTTGAACGAAAATCGTCTCTCAATTCGTCGAGTTGATGAATGACACTGTATTGGCGGCCAAGTAACCAAACGGGCTCTTCGGTATACGGGAAGTCGATGGATTCGTACGAAGAGCAGGTACCAGTGTCAAAACCGTAAACTATAAAAAAATGAACAAAAAACGAATTAATTAAAAAAATTAAAAGCGTGAAACAAAATGTCGCTTTTGTTACGCAAAAAAGAAAACATGAAAACAAAGCATTAGTCATTGATGAGTAATTTCTTGCTTCCACGATTTGGGATATTTACAAATCGTGAGAATAAAAGTAAATACCGATGTTGGAAATATCCATCAAATTGTGGGTTCACTATTCGCTTTTTAAACAATGTTTGAGTTTACAAAAAATGAGTGAAAAATGAAAACGCATTTAAAGCTAAACGCGAGCGTCGTTCAAATTGTAAACGAAATCGCAGTGTTTACTGTGCGTTCGCTTCGTTTCGATCGGGGACCGACTTCAAAGTACACGCGATGAAAAGCGAATAAAATTTCAATCGGACGAATTCGCGGCGATCGCAGAGTTGAGTGCGAAAAATGTCGCGCGGTCTAAAAACAGCTTTGCACTTAAAACAATTCAAAACTTCAATTGTTTTTTGATCGCTGACGGTGTCTATTCATTAATTATCAAAAGGAGAATGCCAAAAACCTATGGGAGTGTTGTCCATGATATCAGTTAAATTTTCTTCACAAACCGATCGATCATTAGTTGTAGATCAAAACTCTCAAAGAGTCCAACTTTGTAAAACCATGCGGTTAGGAGCTATAGGCCGAAATAGGTCAATTTTTAGAGCATGTGTGACTTGAGATATTTTTGTAATTAATGCTTTGTAAACTATAATGAAAAACATTTGATATTAATAAATTGACAAACTCTTGTTGCAAAGGTCAAATAGTTCAAGTGTCCTCCTGTTTAATTCAAGCCACTTTTTTGTAGAGAAAGAACGGATTGTCCTAGAATCATCAAACATTGCTTTACTTCCAATCAAAGAGCTATTTCTTCAAGATTATTCGAAGTTCAATATAAAAGGTTGAAAAGAAAATGCAAAGAGGTTTTGAATTGACCTTCAAATGACCTCGAAGAAAAGGTCGTTTTAAGTAAAATGGTTTTGGTTCGATGATTCTAACTCTTCGTTCTTTCTCTATAGGCCAGTGGCGTGAATTCTACATGTGGCGCTTGAATTATATTATCAACACTGCGACAATTGAAAACATTTTTCCTTAAATTAATCACTATAAAATTTTTAAACTCAACTATAATAAAACAAATTAGTGTCCCTTATCACATCCTAAGTGACCTATTTTGGTCTATATGACGGAACGGTTTTTCGAAATAATGCCCATTAGCACTTTTGATCTAATCTTTGTGATCTATCAAATGACATGAGTAGGGATGTGATTTTTCGGTAAAATGCCGATCTCTGATTTTAATCGGGAAATAAAGAAAACATCTCTGGCCACGAATAGGAATCAAAAATAGTTCATTTTGACACCTCTTTTAAATACCGAAATTACCGAATTGAATTGTAATTCCCGATAAATGTCGAAAATAAACTTTAAAAACCGAAATGGTTCTAATTATGAAATCTGAATAATTGGATTACAATTTAAACAATGCATTGACAGTAAACAAGTTTGTTTATCTAATGAAAAGTGTTTTAGTAATATCGAATGTAAGAAAAAAATCTATTTCGTAAAGTCACAAATTTATAACTTCCTCATCATCCAGTAATTATTCGATGAAGAACTTTTTTAAGCGCTTGCAAATCTTATGTGTGAAACTTTGGTCTTATTTTGAAATTTGTTGAAGAACTAGAAGATTCTAAAGCTACAAAGAAACTTAAGAAACTTAACTCTGTCTTCACTTAAACAATTGTTATTTTCTCACTATTCCTCATCTAATCATCACGGCGTTAGAAAAGAATGAGGTGAAAAATGTCTCAATAAGTAACAATAGAAACGGTAAAAGAAAAATTAATGGTTTAAATGGTTTTTGAGGAGCGAAATTTGATCAAAGTTTATTTAAAAATTCTGATTTTTTAAAAATAATACGAAGCGAAGCTTCGACTTCAATTTTAAAACAGTTTGCTCCTTTGATATCAGTTAGCGTCGAAAGATCTTTTCCAATGTACAAAGCAATATTTTCAAAATTCCGTCATAAACTCGCTAAAGAAAATATTGAAAAAATTAATATTGTTTATTATAACAAATTTCCCCTTTATAAATCTAAATAAATAACTGCCGATTTAACTCCCGATTTTACTTATTTTAACTGCCGATTTCCCCACCGATTTTGCAATTTTTAACTATCGAAAAATCAAATCTCTAGACATGAGTAATTTTTATTGAAACTCGTAGCCAATTTTTAGCAAACTCCTTTCAAAGTAATAATTTTTGCAAAAAACTGGGGGCCACTTCGACATGCTCATCCAAGGGGTAATTTTTGGCTGAAAAATAAACTTGTGGGCACAAATTTTCATACTTGATTTCAATTCTTTCCCCAAAAATCAAATAATCAAAATAAAAATAAAAATCAAATAATTTGTGCCGTTTATTAATACGCTTATCAATTTGGATTGTATAAGCGCTTTATACATTTCATGAAATAAACAAAAGGGTCTTTATTCGCGTGTGAGACGAATCTTCGCCATAAAAATTCACACAAATGTTGTGCCAAATTTTCATGACGAATCCCGCTAGAAAAGTGCCGTCGAAGATTTCTCCATCGGGATTTGATCGACTAAGTATTAGCACCAGTGTTTGGGTCCACGAAATTATGAGAATGATTGACCGTCAACTGCATATATCCGTGATTGCTCAATTGATTTTATGCAGCCCAACAGTCCATCACAAAAGTCGTTCCTGGCTAAAAAATTGTGAACAGTTCAGTTACTAAGCTCTTGAGGGAATAATTCATACAATATAAATGATTTCAAGAAAGGTTGGGAAAGATTTTCTTCATAGTTTAACTTAGAAATTGTTTCACTTTTTTAGCACACATGACATCACATATTTTGACAATTTTTATGCACATAAAATCCGATGTCTATTACTCACTTACCAATACATGCTGCTGTATAATTCGTATCAGTGTAGCAGCATCTAGATGTTTTGGAACTATCTCCAACCGGAAACGGCCTCCAGGGTGACAAGGGTTTCCGACATTTATTTCTAACATGCCAAATAGCCAGACACCTAATAACAAAATTTTTCCCATATACTTAATTATAAAGTTCGCATGTGAATATAACTTCGCATGAGCATTATGTGCACAAAAGGACTGTGGTACAAACCTTTGACCAATCGACCGCTATGATAGAGTGATATTTGCGTTTCTTAATTTTGGCCTCAATTTCTACCACGACTCCATGTCCGCCGATTTGCCCTTGACGAGTCTGTACTGAATCGCACCAATCTATGCAGATCTCACGGGAGTAACTCAACCAATCCGCTACAGTCTCCATTCCTGTCGTAACGTCAGTGCTTGTTTCGCGAGTTATATCATCATATTTGGTTCAGATCAAAAATATTAAAAAATAACTGTTGTCCGCAGGTTTACGCAATAAGCATACGAAATCAAAATATTGCGGCTTTTTAACTCGATAAAATTTACATAGTCACTTACAGTTTTTAAGTTGAAATGGTACAGTTGAGCACAATGTTTCGGCAAATTTCAGTTTGTCCTCATCAGGTCAATTTCGGACTTGAAATGACTTGATTGTCAGTTGTGTTAATGTTTGACAGTATTTTTGTAATGGGTATTTTTAGTACTGTGTAAAACCATTTGTTTTAAAGATTAAATCAAATATCAATACATATGTGCTCTAATATTTATTAACGCTTCTGAAAATCGAAATGTGACACCAAGTTTATTGATTGCTTTGAAGAAAGTCTACTTTAGTCACATTTTCCTTATCACCCTATCATACTTCGAGACGATTGAATTTGTTAACTTTACTCAGATTTTTACTTTCTTGAGGTTTATTTTGAAAAGGTTTGTCTGTAAATAAGTTAAAATATTTCAACAATTAATTTTATTACAAACGCATAAATTTTAATGTACAATTGTACAAATTGTAACCTCTTTCTTTACTTTGTCTATTCTTTTCTCAGCAATGTAAACTTTTTACATTCCTTCGCTGCATCAAAAGGAGAGGATACAAATGATAGCACGTTCATCAACAATAGAGTAAAATTTAGAACATTGAACATTTAGAACAAGAGAGATGATTTTTTTCTTTTATGTACTTTTTATTTTCTCGAAAACTGCAATTTCAAAATATGAAGTTGGATTAAACATTATTGAAAATATTTCACTGAATGAAAAGTTTTTATTTGATAGAGATGCTGAAAAAGAAGGAGAACCAACTTTATACGCTTTAACAGTGCGCGAAAAACAAATCGAAACAGAATTGAATTTAACAATTGTGCCTGTAAATATCAAAATCAAACTTATTTTATTTGGCAGAGAATTAAGCGGTGAACAGATTGTATTTACAAATCAAAAAGCAAACAGAGGAGAGAAGTGCGAAATTTTGAAAACCAGTGAGGAATATAACATCACAGAGTATGCAGATGACATTTATTCGGTTGAGGCAAAATTTAAAGAACCAGATGTTCTTTACTTTATTTGCTTGCATAAAGAATCAGAAAACATATGGATACATCAAGGAATGGATGAATGGTTAACAGTAAAGACAGACAAACGACAACTTCATTTTTTAATCTCAACACTTTTGATTGTTTTACTTTTGTTGCTCTCCGCACTTCTTTCAGGATTGAATTTAGGACTAATGATTTTGGACAAACATGATTTACAAGTATTGATCAACTGTGGAACAATCAAAGAAAAGCGAAATGCAAGTGCAGTGAAACCAGTGAGAGAAAGAGGAAATTTTTTACTTATTTCATTACTTATCGGCAATTCGCTCGTCAATTCTGGTCTTACGGTTCTTTTAGATAATCTTTTATCAGACATTGAAACTACAATACTTTCGACAATAAGCATTTTTATTATTGGTGAACTTTTGCCTCAATCACTATGTTCTCGGCATGGTTTGATGATCGGTGCTAAAACTGTTTACATCACTTACTTGATAATGGCGATCACATCGCCCATTTCGTATCCCATTTCAAAGATATTCGATTATATTTTAGGCGATGAAGTTGGACATGTGTATGATAGAGATTCACTTAAAGAATACATTAAGCTAACGAAAGGTGCGAATCGCTTGGAAGAAGATGAGATGAATATAATTTTAGGAGCACTAGAATTTCACCGTAAAACTGTTGGCGAAATAATGACGCCTTTGGACGAAGTTTATATGATTTCAATATCAGAAAAATTAGATTCGGAAACATTTTCAGAAATAATTCGACGCGGTTATTCGCGAATACCAGTGTATAATAAAGATAAAAGCGACGTTGTCGGTTTAATTACTTTGAAAGATATTATGCTTTACGATCCAGATGATGCTATGCCTATCGATGTGATTGTTAAATCGACAAAATATAATTTAATTTACATTCATTATAAAGAGAGAATAAAAACGCTTTTACAAAAATTGAAAGAAGCGAAATGTCACTTAGCTTTTGTGATCAAATCAAGCCAAGAAGAAGATGAAAGTAAAGGAAAGATAATCGGAGTTGTCACAATGGAAGACGTAGTCGAAGAGATTATTCAAACGGAGATTATTGATGAAACTGATATTGTGGTGGACAAAGAGAAGCGATTGACTCGTAAAGCGGTTAAAAATAAAAATGTGTTTGATTTCTTAAAGATCGGAGAGGGCCGTTCGGCGACTTACTTTGAGATCTCACCACAAATGTTAGACGCAACTTTTCAATTTCTTTCAACATGTAATTCATCTCTTTCTTTCTTTTGATTACACTTAATAGTTACTTTTAACAGATGTGAAACCATTTGCCGAAAGGTACATAAGCGCAGCGGTGCTGAAACGACTATTAGATCAGAAGATATATCACGAAATCCAATTTCAAGAGGACGGATTATTTAAAGGTAAAACGAGAGAGATGATCGAACCGCTTTACAGCTATGGAGTGGCCTGTGATTACTTCATAATGATACTCGAAGGCAAAATGAGCGCAATCGTTGGTATCGAGGGTAAAATATTTGAATGTAAACCGTTTTGCTTCTTCGGTGAATCTGCGCTCGCTTTGAGCAATTACGATTTCTATTTGTTGAGAAATGAGACAAACGAAACTAGAATCGGACGAATTCTCGGCTCTTGTTTTATTCCAGATTATACGGTGAAAATAGTTGACGACTGTCTGTATTTGAAAATCACACGAAAAATGTATTTGACAGCGTGTAAAGCGTCTGCGAACGAAAGCAAATTTTCAAAAGCAAAAAGTGAATACACCGCCTAAACATTAAATTAAAACTCAATTACCAAAGCAAACCGCACAAACAAATTTTGCAAATTTGAAAAACATTAAAAATATATGAACATTGCAAATGTAAAGAAATAGATGTTGGATAATAAATTTTGAAATTGTTATTTTGTTTGCTTATTGAAAAAAGGGACGATGATAAGTTGGCTTTATTCAGTAGCTTTATCAAAATTTAGGCCAGAAAATTTTCTATCTTCACTCGAGTAAACTTTTTCTATTCCATTTTGAACTTTGGAAAATGTTTCCTCATAAAAAGACGTAATCGGATTGATATTGGGACTTAACAAAGGTGGAATGATAAGTGATAATTATATGACGTATTCACGGAATGAGAAGGGACTGAGATTGAAAAACAATATCAACGAGGAACACAAAGGCGTATTCTCGAGAGGACACAAACCCGAAATAAACAATTTATGGTATACATGTCACAAAAACATTCATTTTGAAATGCTGTATAGGTAGAAATGCCTAAAAAAGCAATAAAGTTGTTATGTTATGTTATATCAGAATTAGGGGAGTAGGATGAAATGGAACTCAGTTCAATGAGATGGAATGGCAATGGAATTTCTTTTTCAGTCTAATGAACACAAGTAGTTCAAATTAATTTAATCCATTCATTAAAAGTTTCGAAATTTTTGATTGATAGATTTTTTAATTAACTCCTTTTTTAAATGTAATGAAAAATTTTTACACTTCATTTAAAGGTTAACTATATATTGTTTGCGTTTCAAGTTGCGACTTTAAAACACCTGAAAATAAAGCTGAAATATATTTTTTAAATAAACCAAAAGATGTTGAAAAATAGACCGATTTCTTTTGCTTCTCACGCTCGAATCTACAAGTTTTTTATGAATTTAAAAAATTCAAGCATCTTAATTGTTTGATAATCAAAATCGTTAAAATTAAAATTTTGCTAATTAAATCATTTGGTTGAAACTTAATTTAGTTCAATTGCTAAACATACCTTCAAATTTGAATCAGAAATTTTCCTTGATTGGGGATAATTAACAGTAACTGTATTTAAAATGCACATGATTTGAAAATTGTATAAAAGTTATGCACGCCAAAAAGTTTTGTTCTCTTATCACTCATGATATTTGATTATTTTAAATTTCTAATTCCAAAATCAAATTTCTAAATTTATAATATATTAAATATGATATTTTTGAGCAGCTAGCGGTTTTGAAACAAATGTCTCATTTCTATTAGCACTATTGCTTATATCAACAAGATTATTGAAAGTTGAAGATTTTTTTTATTAAAGTTCAAACTTCGATGCTATTTAAAAATTATAAAAAATAATTGTGTAAAAACTTTAAATGCATTACATTTTTGTAAAATTTTGTAATTTTATTTTTATTGAATTATATCTTTTGAGTTTCGATCACACTCCCCTGATTCTCGGAAAATAAAACCCTATTACCCTAGACAATTCTTGCCAATTTAAATGCGCGTGTCATCCTTTTAAAATTTTACTTTAAACTCAAGATTGTGGTTGCTAGCGTCATAGACCACTGCATTAATGAGCTTTCAGTCAATGAAATTATATATTTTCCCAGCTATTAACTTTTGGGTTTAGCACATAAAGCGAAGCACTTTAAAGCTCATCAATATTTGTGGTGAATTTATAGAATGCATCCGATTAATAATTTAAATGAATATTAAAATTGTTCCATAATAACCTCCGAAAAATTTCAAAATTGTTAAATCAAGCGCCTGTTTCACCCTAAAATTACTTTGCAAATTGTTAAGAAAAAGAATTGATGTAAGGAAGAAAAATTGACTAATCCATGAAAGAGATAAATGACATCAATCTCTAAAGACAAGAATAAAGTGGAATAAATAAAGACCGAAACTCTAGATGAAAGAGTCATTAAAATAAAACATAATTTAGATTTGGGTGAGTGTAAACAAGCATTTGACATTTTGATTTCATTGAATTTTTGATTGTTTTTTACTTTAAGATTGATGTTTTGATTACCCTTCTTTGCAATTGTAATATGATTTTGAAGCTTTTAACTTAATGAACAAGATGATTTTTAAAATTAAATATACAAATTTCAATTTTGCACTTTTAAAATCATTGAATTCATCCTGATTACCTTGCCAACTATTATATTATCACATTTTTAAAACAAACGATGAATGTTTGAACAATAGCTAGTGTAGTGAAAAATCTATTTAACCAAAGAACAAAACAATCCCACTTTTTCTTGCAAATAGTGATTAGATACTAACTTTATTTTGTTTCGAGAGCGAAAATGTCGGAAATAAGTGGATGCGAATCGAAGCAAAATGAAAAAAATGGTCAAATTCATTTTGCTGGTTATGCGAACATCGCGACTGAAGAAATAATCCGAACTGTTAAAGAGAAATTTCTTGACGATGTTAAAGCGAATCCTAATCTCTACGATAGCAAAGATATCGAGAAGATCGAAAAAAATGATTATTTTGTGAAGCGCTTTATTAATTACCAGAATCAGGGATCAGAAAAAGGTCTTGAGCACATGAAAAAAGCGTACAAATGGAGAAAAGATTTTAACATCAACAATTTCGATCAGCTTTGTTTACCTAAAGAGGTTTGTGGATGGAATGATTACTTTTGAACTAATGATTCTTTTCATCGTAGGTTTATCAAATGGGTGCAATTTTCATTTATTTGCCCGATAAAGAGAATGATCCGGTGCTACACATTCGCGGAAAAATGCATCGAAAAGTTGACTTACTTATGGATCGCATTAAGCATTACTTTGCTCATCTTGTCAACGAATTAGATGAAAAAGTCGGTCGCGAATTTGGATGGAGTATCATTGTCGATGCCACAGACAGTGGATATCAAAATGCGGACGTGGATATGTTAACGTTTATTATTGAAACGCTGCGTACTGTATTTCCAAATGGTATCAAGTATTTTATTATTTATGGATTGCCAACAATTTTGAACGCTTTCGCTAAATTAATGTTGAGCTTGATTCATTCGAATGCAAAAAAGCACATTCGCTTCTTCAACAAACAGCAGCTATTAGAATTTGTGGACGAGCAAAATTTACCCGACTTTTTAGGTGGCACTTGTACTGAAGTCTACCGTCGTGTGCCTAAGGACGCAATTGATGTTTACACACTTTCCAAATCAGAAGGTTTAACTCGCGAGCAGGTCGAAAAACTTTTAAAACCCTCATCTAAATATATTGACACAACTAATTTTGTTTATGTTGAAAAAATTTGATCAATAGATCAAATACTTAAAATAATAAATTTTTTGAGATTAAAATGAGCGAGAGACTGGTGACAGTTTTCATAAACACAAAATTTCTTTTATTTAGTTTATCTTTTTTAACATTTTTCTAATGATTTTTTGATGCAATAAATTTCTAAATAAATACTTTGCGAAAATGTATATTTAGGCTTGAAAATTTTGACGAATGATCGATCAAATCGATTATAAAAAATTTTACCGAAACAAAGTTTGTTGCGCGTTTCGCTCGATAAAGAACTCGTAAGAAATACAATCTTCAAATTTCTACTCGTCACATCGTTCACAACCATCGTCCGCCATATGTGTGCGTTTCTCAAATGCGTTCAAATGCAAATCTAGAGAAGTTTTTACTGCGCAAAAATACGTTTTTTCACCTGGATTGGAAAAAAATTTTTTTGCTTCGCTATTTTCAATTTGGTTTATCAGTTTTGCAAGTAAATTTATCGTATTAAAAAAATAATTAATCAGCTAACTGTAAATAATGTATAAATTTAAAACAATCAAAGAAAAAAGCCGCAAAAAACTTTATTCACACTCAAGCGAAATGAAAACATTGCATTCACATTTGCACGTTTAGTGTTAAAAATATCATAAAGAAGGGAGACAATTAATTGAATAAAGCGTTTCAGCGTGTCATTCGACGTGTAAACTGATGTTAAGTACATTTCAAATGCATTTAAGTGCATTTTTAATTGCTTTGAAGATTATTTTTGATCCAATTAAGTAATGCAAAACTAACACTAAACTAACTCAATAGCGTGGAAAAAGTGAGCGAGTCGTAAAAATGAACTTGATTTGCGCGCTTCGATCGATGTTTTAAACAGCCAAATTATGACAATATTAAGTAGTCAATTTATCGCACTTTATGCCACTTAACAACTGATTGCGAGTTTGAGTTTCGAGTTTGAAGTATTGTTAATATTGAGAAGCTTGAAATCAGCGTTAAATGTGCAACAAGCTTTGATCAATAGTAATTCGCGTACTTGAAAAACGAAGCTAAGTGAAGAAAGGTCGATGTTTAAAATCGGAAACTCAAAAATAGACGAAAATAAGAATTGAGCTGAAAAACGCGATGCGACGGTGACGAGTGAATGAAGTGTGTGAATGCGAGAAAATGAAATGCAAAATGAGTGGTGGTAAGAAAGAAGGAGCAGCTTAAACCAGTCATTCAGGTGAGATGTGTGTGGAGGAAACTGTCTTTTTGAGTTGAGAACAGCAGAAAACCGAGTGGCGACCCTTACCATTCCATTCATTCACTGTTTTTGCCACGTTTTAGTTGCTTTACTTTTCACTCGTTTCGCGTCTTATGAGTGTGAATCGCAATGATTTCGATGCATTGCTCACGAATGAATTCGAAAAGGTAACACTTCTCTTGCTTTGCTTTTTAGTGTTTACGAATGCTTTGCGAATGTCGAAAACAGGAAAAAAGTAATCGCTGCTCGGCCCAACATTTAAAAGGCAACAGCAACACGTTCACTTCTGCCGATTGGCAGCAGCAAGAGGTCGGTAAACACGAATTCAGTGAGAACAGTGCTAAAAGTGTTCAGAAACTTATGAACATTCATCGAATCGCGGTTCGCGGCAGAGGCTTGAAATACATTCCTGTCAAGAAACCAGTGACATTCTCCATTAATGCGCCTGGTTTCGAACAGGACCACATCGGGGTCACGCTCACAGGTTGAGTATTGAATTGCTACAATTTGTCTTCTATATTTTTCCTCTCTTTGTTGTGTATTCAACTCTCAGCCCCTTCCGGCCGTGAAATACCGATCAGAATCGATACGATTAAACCGGGCACTTATGAAGTGGAGTATATTACGCCAGAAGTGGGCGAGCATTTAATCGAAGTCACTGCTCTCGGTAAACCGATTGACGGAAGTCCGTTTCGCAGCTCGGCTTACGATGCATCGAAAATCAAGGTATTGCAAACGATTGAATTGCTTTTTTTACGCTAATTTTTTCTTTATTATTTCCAATTGAAAAGCATTTGTTCCGCATTCATAGCATATCACTTCTGTCCATAATCGCAGTCAGTAGAAATCGCTATCGATGCATGCAAAAGTTTCGCACATCTTATTTTTCTTCAATATTTTCTTCCACTTGAGATTTGCTTTTGCTTGTTTTTACATTCTTGCTTATTGTCAATGGTTTTAGCGATCGATAAGTAGATATGTAATTGAAGATTAGAGGCGAAATGATAAACGAAGTAAAACAATAATAACGTGAGCTAATTTTTACGATTGCCTCATTGTTTAGTTGAAAGCATCAAGCGCTCGCGATTCAAAACACAAAGCCTTTTGTTTTTTGAAACAAATGTTTTCTTATTTGTTTAGTGTCGATAATTTAAAAGAAGACATTTAGCAAGTAAAGCGTCGTAAAACGTTGCTAAAAGCAGCAACAGCAGCATTATTTCTTCTCGACCCGAGTTTAGTCCATTTTGCTAGAAAATTTTTCAGACAAGCCTTCGGTAATGCCTCGAACAAGCTGATATTTTATTATTATTGTTGAAACGCAATTTCATTTCATAAATTATCTCTATTCATTTCATTTCAAACTTGTCTCAAGTTTTTACTATATTTGTTCACTTCAAAAATGAGCAACTAAATAATCGAGTTAAAAAAGTTAAAAAATGATCGTGAGTTTACATTCTGCATAGTTAGCATATTGATTAATAATTCTAAGAAAAAATGCATAAAAAATTTATTCAGTACATTTTTTCAGTAACTCGCAATCGATATGAATATTATTTGTTTACTACCTGAATATAAATTTATGCAAATCATTCGACTGCTTTTTTCATTTCCACTTAAATCGTTATCATTTGCTTGATCACGATGAAATAAGTTTTTAAAAATATTTCTGTGAGAATAAGTTTTGTATTTTATTTTTTTCTCACTTAATGATGGTATGAAATCTTTTCAAAAAGGTTGGGCCCATTCCAAGTGGAATCATCAACAGCAGCATACAGTTTGAAAGTGAGTAATTAAATTGTTATTATGCCATTTTCTCATTATGTGTAATTTCATTTTTATTTAGTTGATGGCAGCGAAGCGGGTTCTGGAAATTTAGAAATTCTAGTGAACGGAGGAAGAGTAACAAGTGAGGTGAAAAGCCTCGGAAATCATCGATTTCTTGCCTCGTTCGTTCCTTATACTTCCACCGTACATGTTGTTGAAATGAAATTCAATGACGAAGTGGTACCCGGATCTCCCTGGAAATGCACAGTTTTATCGCCAACCGAACACTCGCTGCGAAAGGGAGCAGTTAAACTTCAAATTATTGATAATTTCCCAGTTGGTCAGACGAATTCCTTCGATATTACTGCGCCTGGTTACAAAAAGGATGACTTAGAAGTTGCTATAACTGGTACTGTGCAAAGCTTAATTAATACTTCTCTTTAAAAAACATTCTCTTAATTAGGGCCATCAAGAATTCCGGTTCAATTTCGTATCGTTGACCTCCAAAACGATATTTTTAGAGTTTACTTTAGCGTGTCAGTAGTCGGCACATACATTTTCGACATTCGCGTTGTGGAAGAATACTCGCAAAACCATTCGTTCACTGCAAAAGCTTACGATATTTCGCGAATCCATATTTCTGACATTCCGAAAAGATGTTTTTTCGGTGAAAAATGTGAATTTCAAGGTATAAGTTAGAGAATTAAGAGAAAAATGCATTTAACCTATTTTGGCAGTTGATGCCTCTCAGGCTGGTGAAGGGCAGTTGGAAATCGCCGTAAACGATGGTGAAGTTCCAAATCAAGTTCAAGTATTGGGTAATGGTAAATGCACTGTAAGCTTCAAGCCGGAGACGTGTATTCCTCACGTGGTCGATATAAAATTTAATGGTCAAAACGTACCTGGTAGGCTATCTTTGATTTCAACACTTGAATGATTTTTAATTATATCGTAGGTTGTCCTTTCACGGTTGAAGTTTCAGATATAACAAATTTCTCAGTTAATTTATCTCAAATCGAATTGATTCCTGTTCAGAAAAAAACACGATTTCACATTTCATCGAAATCTAGCCTGCAAACGGAAACGATTCGTGTAATAATCCATTGTACGTTTTTTAAGACAATTTGGTTCGTTCATAAAATTTTACTTTTTAGCGCCTACCGGAAAGCAATTGCCAGTACATTTGTCATATATCGATGGATGTTACTGCGAATTTACTCCAATCGAAGTTGGTCCACATGTAATGTCAATCGAGCATTGCGGAAAACCGATAACATCATCACCATTTGTTATCAAGACTTATGATTCTAGCAAAGTTTTGGTTACTCCATCTCAACAAGGATGTATTGGCAAAGCGGTTGAGTTCATTGTCGATGCTAGTAATTCAGGCGAAGGAAACTTGGAAATTTCAGTGACAACGAAAGGTAAAAATGTAATGACACAAGTGCATCCAATCGGTGGAGCAAAGTTTAGGGTGACGTTCACACCAAACGACATATCAGAACACGTTGTTTTAATTAGCTTCAACAATGAACAAGTACCTGGTATGTTTCTTGATATTATGGATGTTTGTGTCTGATACTTTTTTATAGGAAGCCCATTTTCTGTATCTATAAATGCTGATGAAGACAAAATGACAGTAAGCGGAGCAGCTTTGCATTTTGCACCAGTAAATGAAACTGCAATCTTGACAATTCACAATTGCTTCTCGCCTGATGATCTTCGAATTGTGATAAAAAGTGATGATAAATAGTTTATTTTTATATCTTATTAATTACTTTTACTTCAATAGATCCAAATGGTGAAACTGTACCTGTTTCGCTTCGAACCATTGATTCTTCTGTCATTGCAGAGTTCACACCTCTGATTTCAGGTACAATAGAGGAATAAAGTTACTTAGATTAAAAGCAAAATCGTAGGAGAGCATTTAATCGATATCGAATACAATGCAAGTAAATTGATGGGCTCACCGTTTTCAAGCAAAATTTACGACATAAAACAAATTAAAATACGTGAGATACCGAAAGAAGTCATCGTTGGCAAACCCGTAACATTCTTAGGTAAAAGAATTTGAATGCGATATTGTATTTAATCAACTAAATGGAATTAGTCGAAGCAACAAATGCTGGTCCTGGAAATCTAGAAGTAATCGTAAACAATGGAAAAGTGCCATCGACTCCACAAGCACTTGGCCCAAGTTTGTATGCAATTACATTCATCCCGAAAGAAGTTGAAATGCACAATATAGATATTAAATTTAACGGTGAACTTGTTCCAGGTAGGCTTTATAATTTCGTGAACAAACATTAATTGAATTTGACACCCTATAATTAGGAGCTCCATTTATGTGTAAAGTTGTTGATTATTCAAAATTAGTCGTTCACAAAGAGGGATTAGACCGTGTGCCTGTGCAATCAACCGCTTCTTTTTTCATCGAAACGAACGGTGTCGTTCTCTCCGATCAAGTAGTCATTATTGGTAAGTATTAGTGTTACTTTTTCTTCTTTTGCTGCTGTTGCTTTACAACCGATTTTTCTCGTTTAGGTCCAACTCACAAGACTCTTACACCTCACATTGTGGGAGACCCGCAGAACGGTTACAAAGTTAACTTTACCCCAAATGAAGTTGGCGATCACTTGGTTGATGTAAAAATTGGGGCTGAATCTGCTTTTGATTGTCCATTTCTCGTAAAAGTATACGATTCGAAAAAAGTGAAAGTTTCTGACATCACAAGTGGTGTTATCGGAAAGCCTGTATTCTTTTCAAGTAAGCGCTTCAAGCGTTAGGTCAGTGATGGTTAACCAATGTATAAAAAATAGTTGACGCAAGCCAAGCAGGAGCAGGAAACTTAGAGATAATAGTCTCGATTGGAGGCCGCAATGTCCCAAATTATGTGCAATCAGAAGGCAATGCTAAATTTCGTGTTAATTTCAAGCCAACAGAAGCAAGTCCGCATTTAATAAGTGTAAAATTTAACGGCGAACCTGTTCCAGGTTTGTATCAATTATATTTACTACCACTTTACTATCATTTGATCGAATAATTTTTAAATTAGGAAGTCCTTTCACTGTGAAAGTAATCGACGGATGCAATTCTCTCATAACTGCAAGTCAACTTAAAATGGCCTCATTAACCAAAGGACTTCAATTTTCAATTGAAAACAAGAATCGTACGATAAAAGATTGCGCCGTTTAC
This sequence comes from Dinothrombium tinctorium, assembly GCA_003675995.1. NCBI lineage: Eukaryota > Metazoa > Arthropoda > Arachnida > Trombidiformes > Trombidiidae > Dinothrombium > Dinothrombium tinctorium. Next base: position 25,767 of record NCKU01000396.1, on the reverse strand, counting down.
ATTTCAAGTAAGCTATTAGTCTTTATTTAATTTCCAATTACTCAATTATAAAATTTAGGTCCTAGCGGTAAACGATTTTCACCCGATATCTACACCAATACCGAAACATTCGACATTAATTTCAGTCCTACCGAAGTCGGTCAGTTTTTTCTTCTAACTCGTTACGCAAAACTAACTTTATGCTTTTAGGACCTCATCAAATAGTCGTGCTGCTCGACAATGTAACCGTCCCTGGTTCTCCATTTAGTTGCAATGTTTACGACGTTTCGAAGGTAAGAGTAGCGGGTCTTGGTCCTGCTTCGCTTGGAAAAGCATTCACATTTCAAGGTATACACGTTATTTAATCTTCTTCAACCAGCTAATTCTTCTTTCAACCTTCAGTCGACGCATCTCAAGCTGGTGAAGGAACTTTAGAACTGGTTGTTACGACACGGAAATCATCTGTCAGAGCTGAAGTAATGATGCGAAGTCGGGGTTTATATGACGTGACATTTGTTCCTACAGAGAACATGTCACACTATGTGAACATCACTTTCAATGAGGAAGATGTTCCAGGTTCGTTAATTTGAACTTATATCGAAATAATTGGCTTTTTCTTGTTTGAAGGAAGTCCTTTTAAGGTGGACATCATGGACTCTTATATTTCTCCAAAATATGTGAAAGAGATTGAAACACGAAATAAAGTGAATTATGGCTTGGTTGGTTCGAAAAATTCATTGCTTATTGAATGCAAGCATGAAAAAGAGAATCAGATTCAAGTGAAAGTAACTGGTGAGTAATCCTAGAATTGATTGAATCTAATTTTTATTTGCCAAAAGGACCTCACGATAATGAAATACCGTCTACGTTAACGGCAGAAAATGGAAAAGTCAAAGTAGAATATATTCCCAAAGAAGTTGGTCTACACAAGGTGGATGTCTTTCTGAATAAAGCCTCTTTGTTACAACAACCAATGTCGATTGAAGTCTACGATCCGAGTCGTGTGAAACTTATTAACGTCCAAGACGGCGTTATCGGCCGAGAGCAAACATTTAAAGGTCTGGAACTGTTCTGTAATTGAGTTGTGAGTGAAATTTTTTAAAATAGTCGATTGCACGAGAGCAGGAAGAGGCGAAATGACAATTATGATTAAAGCGGGTGAAAAAGAAGTCAATCATATTGTGAAAGAAGTTTTGCCTGGAATTTACTTAACCACATACGTACCAAAAATAGACTTACCTCATTATATAAGTGTCTTCTACAATGGTCATTTAGCTCCTGGCTGTCCGCAAATGGTTGAAATTAGAGATCCTTCTCAATCAATTATTATCCATGGAGCTGCTCTCAAATCATTTGTTTGTGGAAAACCGGTAAACTTTTTGATTGAAACGGGTGGTTTTGCCTCATCAAAAGATTTTGATGTTATTATCACTGATCCAAAAGGATTTCCATTGCCAGTAAAGTGTTACCAACAAAAAGACGGCAGTTTATTGGCTGAATTCACTCCAAATAAAATAGGTATTTCTTTCAAGTTTTATTGTTTCGTTTAAAATAAACCTGTATTTACAGGTGGGCACAAAATTGAAGTGCTCTATCTCGAGAAGCCAGTATCGGGGTCTCCTTTCATTAGTGAAGGATTCGATCCTATGAAAGTTGTTTTACAAAAAATCAAATCAACTAATTTTGTTGTGAATGAAAAAATATTTTTTACATTGAATCGAAAAGATGCCGGTTATGCCGAATTAGATGTGACTGTAACTAGCCCTCTCGGTAGACACCTGCCCATTGAGGTGAAAGGTACTCCCGATGGTGAAGGAGAGATGATTGAATTTATTCCTACCGTTCCTGGAAAGTACAAAATTGCAATCACTTTTGGTGGTTATGAAGTGCCTTTGAGTCCAGTCACTTTTATTGCGCAAGAAGGTAGCTTGCCGACAGCTGAAGGAAACGGTTTGCTCGTTGGTATGATTAATGAAGAAGCAACTTTTAAAATCAACTCAAAAGGATTATCAGGAAAACCAGAAGTGAGGGTTGACGGACCAGATACAGAGGCAGTTTGTACCATTGTTGAGTCAGGAGGCAATCATATCGTTACATACACACCACTTGAAATAGGTGTTTTTGATGTTCATGTTTTATGGAATGGTCGTGAGATAGAAGGAAGTCCTTTCCATCCAAAAGTAATTAATCTCGCAAATGTTGCTCCAATCGGTGGTTGGGAAAATCTTCTAGATGAAGGAAATAAAATGTGTTGTAATCTAAATGAAGAGAACAAAATATCTTTTGACGTTTCAGGAGCAGGACCTGGAAAGTTAAGAGCTGAGATTAAACTTCCCGATTCTTCTTTGGTACCTGCTAATGTTGAGCAAACAGGCCCTCATAAATTTCGATTCGCATTTGTTCCTAAAATTATTGGAGAATACGCTATCAACTTTTACTTTTGCGATGTTCTTTTGCCAAAATCACCGCTAATGGCTGTAACACACGAGACATCGAGTAATGAGTGCGCCACCGTTGTTTTAAGAGGACATGGATTGGCAGGTTCAAGGGTTGGTGAAGAAACCGAATTTATCATCGATGGAAGTGAAGCTGGTCCTGGTCAGCCGGAAATATCTCTTACTGGCGTTAAAGCAGATATTCCAATTAAAGTGAAACAAATAAGTCAGCGTATCTTCAAAGCTATCTATACGCCATCAGTACCTGGAACGTATTTATTGAATGTTGTATGGGCAAATAAACAAGTAAAAGGATGTCCTTTGAAAGTATCAATTCTCCCTCGATGCGATGCTAGCAGAGTTATTTGTTCTGGAGAAGGTTTGAAAGGAGGAACTGTTGGAAAAGAGATCAAAGCATTCATTGACACAAGAAGAGCGGGTCCTGGTATGCCACATACAGCGGTCAAAAATTCTTATAATCACTTATTTGTTTAAAGGTGATTTGACGGCACACTGTATGGGTCCTCATAAAGCCGCCTACTGTGAGCTCTACGACCAACTGAATGGCACATTTGATCTGATAATCAAACCACAAGAAGGTGGTCGTCATCTCTTAACAATAAAATACGGAAATGAACACATACCAGGAAGTCCATTCAACTTACGAATTGCTGGCCCTCCTGACGCTTCTAAAGTTAAAGTTTACGGACCTGGCATTGAACATGGAGTTTTACCTTTATATCAAAGTAGATTTATATGTGACACAAGAGGCGCAGGAGCTGGACAATTAACTGTTCGCATTCGGGGACCGAAAGGTACATTTAATCTGCTTACTCTCAACATGTTCATTAATTCATCAATCTATTGATTTTTCAAAAGGTGCGTTTCGAGTGGAAATGCAGAGAGAAAGTCAAAAGGATAGAACAATACTTTGCAAATATGATCCAACAGAACCTGGTGATTATAGAATCGAAATAAAATGGTCTGGCGAACACGTTCCAGGTTCTCCGTTCATGGTAATGATATTCGACACACAAGATGAGTTGAATCGCTATCTAAATGGGCAGCTATTGAGTCCAACTAGCACACATCCATCTCTTTCTTCTCCGGATTATTTTGGCGCAAATGTCTCTTATGGTACGGGTTATGGACAACTTTCTTGGAGAGGATCCACAAATGAGCTCTGATAATTTTAAAATTTATTTTTTTAAACTTAATTATGAAATTATTTTATTCGCATTAAACTTTGAAGATTTTCTTTTGTAGTTTGCATGTTTGGGTTGATAAGCAATGCGTTTTTATAGGCGATTTTTGCTTTAGAATACTTCTTCCATCGATGATACAAAACGCCTAAATTCGCGTAATATACAGCTTCTTTGCTAATATTGAGGGCAATCAAGAAATGCCGTTCAGCATCTTTAAAGCGATTAATTTTTCCTAATATATTCGCATAATTGAAATGTAAAGAACTCTCTTTCGGAAGATGTTTCAAAGATTCTTCCGCCACATGCAACGCGCGCTGATCTTCGCCAATGCTGTCGAGCATTAAGATCAGATTGTTCCATGCGGCCAGTAATTTAGGTTTGATGATGGTAGAATTACGCCAAGCGATCGCCGCACTTCTATAACGCTTTTGCTCCAAATACTGAAAAGAATTAATTTATGAAAGAAATAGTGAAAAGTGAAAGCAAATCGATCATCGTACCAGATTTCCTAAATTGAACATACAATCGGCGTATTTGTGTCGATATTTTAAAGCAGTAAAGTAACTTTTCTCTGCTTCGGCATAATTTTTAGCTGTCGTTTGAACAATACCCAAATTCATCCATGCGACAGCAAAATCTGGTTTCAATTCAGTTGCTCGCTTTAAAAGTTGTTCAGCTTCCGTGCTTCGATTGATATCTTTCAGGATGTTTGCGAGATTGTTCATCGCAAAGTAGTAGTGAGGATTTAATTTGATTGCTTTATCATATTCCTCGATCGCAAGTTGTTTATTTCCGTTATCTGCAGCAAGTTTAGCCACATTATAATGCACTTTTGCGTTCAAGGGACATACATCGAGTCCACTCGCGAATAATCTTTGCTCGTTTAACCAATCTAAGCTTCGCTGAAACAACGAAAAAGTCAAACATTCGTGTGATAAGCTAATCGTCATGCTTACGTTTAAACTTCGTGCAACCAAAAATATACACCAAATGTAAAACAAAGTTTGCGATTTCTAAAAATAGGTTTTCGTTGTTTATTGACAAAAACTGTTTCAAACTTACAATTGTTGAGTGCCTTTCGAGGTATTTGCTAAACAGTTGAATTCCACTAACAATAAGCAAACAAACGCCAAGACTAGGCAAATATAAAGTTCGTTCGGCGATCACAAAACCGACTTTTAAAAAAAGATTGCTAGCGGGAATGAATGGAATCACAGCTAAAACGAGGCATAATTGTAAACGGCTGTAAAAGCAAGTTAATAAGATGTAAATAGTACATATAAAAATTATCCTTAACCGAGAAATTACCTTCTAATACGATGATTGTGATGAAAAAGTGAACCATATAGCATTTGGGCCAATGCAAACCAAAAAATTATTACGATTATCATTCTAAAATCTAACCAAGAAGTAATGAGCGGAATACAGCCCATTGACCAATCGAAGCATAGCCAGATTGGATATAGTATGATCCAAACATTTAATGCGTATATATAGTTATAATTTACAAATCTATAAAATGCACTTTCTAAAAATGATGCTGGATTGTCAACATCTTGAAACACGGGAGCCGTGAAATTCATAATAAATAGTCTTAATGAAATGAGAAAACCACATCCGATTGTTAGCAGCAAAATTCGCAATAAAATCAGTTTGTTAGAAGTTTTTGATTCTTTTTGGTTTAATTCTTGAACTAAAGAAAGAATGTCCAGAGCACAGCATATGCCCTGAAGAAAATAAAAAAATCAGGTGACTATTAAGCAAAACAATAGAAAATTCAAACACTTACCAAAACAGTAATTCCCTGTTCTTTGAAAAGCATCGCTGCGCCAGCAATGCATATTATGAATGAACTTCTAAGAAAAACTCCTGCAAGGATAATTAGTTTAGAAGCTAATTGAATAAATTGAAACAAACCTGCACTGCTTTTAACTTCGTCAGATGCATAAATTCGTAAAGCAATCAAAGTGAAAGCTGCAGAAAGAAGATCGGCTATTCCCACAGCAGAACATACCTATTACAATAAAGTTCAGTTATTTGTTCAATCGTTAGCAAAGCTTACAGCTTCACTATGGATCGGATGTATGGCAAATAACAAACTTGTCATGAAAGGAACGCCAAAAAACAAATTAGGGTGATAATCGTATTTTAGATGCCAGAAACCAGAGTTAAGAAGTGTCTCGAGGGTGTTAAACACCAAAAGCGTGACAAAACAGTGAGCAATTACATTAGCGAAATGAAAAATATGTGAATTCAATTCACCACCGTTGAGATTCTTCAAAAATCGAAAAGTGAGTACTGCTAATGGACGGAAAGATTTGTGACTGGAATTCGAGTTCAATTTCGTTCCCCAAAAGTCGGATTGAAACACTTCACCGATTGAGGTTTGCTTCTTCACATCGGGGTTGTTGAGAATAGCCTCGCTGTCGTCGAAAGTGAATTCGGCTGCAATTGAGAATGAGAAACAACCGAACGCAACCAGAAACAAGACAAAATACGCGATGACTATGTTTGAGCTCGGATCCATTGCGCCTAACACAGGGGCAATTTTTGTTTTCACGAGAAGTGTCACATCTCGAAAGGTTTCAATAAGTTGCGACCGCATTCTGCTTTTGTTGCTCGCAATCATATCGTCAAAGAATGTTGGTTCATTGCGACGCGTCATTTGCGGCTAATTAACGTTGGCCACAATTAAAAGAGAAAAGAAAGACACAAGAAATGTTCGCGAAACACGTTTCTCATTCGTTTGCGAAGTTCGCATCGGTCGTACAGCAGGCGAATATTCTGCTTCCATCTCACTTGCATCTCGTTTTGAGCCGCAAGTGTGAGCTTCGCGCGATTCGCCACCAAATAGGTTCGCGAATGCATCTGTTTCCCTTTCAAATCAGCTCTTCACTCACCCATCGTCCGCAAACCAATGCGCTCAGCAATGCGTGAATTGCGTGAGAATAGTTCGGTTTTACTTCAATTGAAATAAATATGTAATTGCCTTAAAGTTGTGCTTTAAAAAATATAAATCTGTAAAATTCGTCCATTAAATGGCTTATTCACTTCTCTCTCACATTTATCTTCGCCTTTAATTGAATCATTAACCAAGTGCCATTTCTTTCCCAAGTTTCATTCACCCTTTTGACTACAAGATGTTTGAAACGCACACACATTTTCTTAGCTTAACTTTTCTACTATCGTTTATTTCATTTAATCGCTATTTTTGCAAAATTTAATTCGTTCGGTAAAAGAAAAGTTCACTGACTTTATAACAAACAACAAAGTTTACAATTTTGTTGCATTTTCACTTTATTTGTTTCGTTGCACTTCCACTCACCCATTAATTGACCGCAAATTCAAATTGAATTTGTTTAGAGGTGAATTCAAAAACATTGCAATTATGATCTTATAGTACAAAACGTGTGAAAATTAATTACTGCGATAGTTTTTAGTAAAATTTTCACACTTTTTTGTTCGGAGAATTAGTTTTCAGTGCTCACACAGCACTTATATCGTTAGTTTCGTTAGACAAAATTCTAATCCTAAACTTATGAAAATAAATTTTAATTGAAAAAAAATTAATGCTCAAAACGTGATTAATTGCTTGTGAATTTACTTTTTAGTTTATTCTTTGAATTCGTGTTTTTCACACAAATGAAGTTTTTACAATAGAATTAATATCATGAAATGCAACAGGAGTGCCACAGCCAGCCTTCTATTCTAATTAAACTATAAACTAACAAGTAAACATTGAGTCGTATCTCCCGAGAGAAAGCATTCGTAGCGAATAAAGGTTTAAAATACATTAAGAGAGGAAACAAAGTTTATTTTAAACACTAAAACATATGCAAAAAAAACTTTTTTTCTTCAAATCATAGTGGAATTTATGTTGATATAAATTTCTGCGCTTAGTCCGAATCTAAAAACTTGATTTCTGATCGTTTTCTTGTTTATTTTTTGGTTTTCATTTTTGGCATCAGCATAAGTGATTGCATTCCTGTTTAGGCTCGTTTCATCGACTATTACAAACTTATAACGAAAGCTGAAAAGTTAGTGAATACGAGTTAATTTTGTAGAACGAATTATGTAAATTTGACCTGGAATCATATGCCAGTCAAAATTATTTTTGCTTAATTTTTTATTTGAATTGGCTTAATACTCCGTTCAATGAAAAAAGAAAAGCTTTCAATTTGTTTCAACGTTGTTTTCCTTTATTTTAAAATGAAAATTTATACATTATTTTAATCTCAGTAATCTTATATTGTTTCAAAAAATTGCTCTTGTTATACGAAACCTGACCTGCGATAATTTGATGCGATTTAGGTAAAATTTCAAAATTCATTCGCTTGTCCAGTTTTAAACAATGAAATTTATTACAAGTTTAGAGTGAATATTATGCCAACTTGAAGCTGAATCCATATACAACATTAGAATCTTTGCCGATCGCAAAATAATTTTTCCAATTAATGGTAAGAATTTTCAGTTTATGCGAAAGATTATGAATTGAACAGTTATCATTATATCACATTGTCATTGCAAACAATAATTACAATTAATTTAACGATACAAATTAATACTTCGATCAAATTAATTGGTTATCTCTTTCAATTAAAATCATATTTTTCAATTCACTTTTCTTCATAGTCAATTAAATTGTCCGAAGACGAAATGAACCTTAAAAGTAATAAAATAATTAGAAATGTGTTTTTAAGCCAAAACAATAAACTCGCTTTTTAGTGCAAGAATTAAGTGCCGAATTTTAGCCGAAAAAAGGCCATGTTTTGGGCTGAAATTCGGTCGTAAAATTGCCCTTTTTATTGCCGAAAACACATCTCTAAAAATAATGTTCAGCAATTCTGGATACATAAGATTATGTGAAGAAAATGCGAATAAAATCGATTTTCTTTTTTCGTGTAGAAGTTTAGTTTTCGATCATTTCCTTGTTTTGAAATAGGAAGAGTCATGACTCATGATAGTTATTAATGAAGATTGAAATCAAAACCATTTTTTTTCGAATCAATCATTTAAAACAAGAAAAGATTAAATGGATAAGAAATCAAGTTTAAAAAATATTTAATTAACAATGAAGATGATAAAACAGGTCGTATAAGAAGAAAGTGATAAGTTTTTAATATTTGCATAAAGAAAAAAAGATTGAAATCTGATTACTCTAATCCGATTTTTCTGCAATTAAATGTTGATGACTGATTTGAAGTTTGTTTAATACATTTAATCACCTTTTTTTGAAATATTCAGACCCAATTTATTGTCTTTATCACTTTCACATAGGAACGTCATTAAGAATCTTTAAGTTTAATCTTTATCTCAATTGAAAGAATGAAAAGTGATTGCAGAAAAATAAGTTTTAATGCTTGAATATAGTAGCCTCTTAAAGACAATAAAATAAAAGAAATAGTAATTTAATTATATTTAATCTTTTAAATCTCATTTTTTAAAAAAGCATTGAGTGTGTTTAGTATTACACGATTGTTAATTATAAATTATGATTATCGTATGAAAAAAGATTTCGTCCTTAATTTCACTAACATGTTTGAATGATAAAATTTATAAATCGTTTTTGTTTAAGTTCAAAACGAGCTCTGAATGTTTTTTTTTTGAAAAGTGAAAATTTTTTTAATAGACCATTAACAAATTTACAAATTCTTGAAAAAAGAATCACTTTCATTTTGTACAACGAAAAAGTTTCTGATTTACAACTTATACAACCGATTCATGATTGAAGTACATGGCGAACTTAAGCTCAAAGATTTTATTTATTTCTTATAAAATGAAAAAATGTTGAAAATGAATAAGCGCGTATTTTTGCCTTGGAAAAGCACAGTTCGTATATGATGTTGTTTAAAAAAGCTTAAACTCAATGTAAACATAGAAAATGACCAAAATTAACGACCCCAAATACACACTGACCGCTTCTCTCAAATGAATTAATTAAATAGGTGAACAATTTTCACTCTCAAAGAAAGAAGCCACTGTATGTTTGTAATTCAACAATCCACTAGATTCTTCACCTCGCAGGTGCTGTGAATCAAAATGATACTGAGGCCAGTAACTTTTGAACATATTTTCATACAAATATTTAACTTGTTTTTCACAATCAGAACTCGGTTCAATTTTTTGAACAAAATTAGCGATCAAACGCCATACATTTTCATCATTTTTCTTATCTTTGTGATCAACATAATTCATCAGTATCTTAAGAGACTCTACTGTGTCCAACAAATTTTCTTTTATCATATCTTCTAAATATGGGTCAAACGGCGATAGATTTGCTAAATTTTTGCAGCATCTCATTTTGAGATCGACGCTATTCTCGTCATCATTAAAAAAAGCTACAATAAACTTATAAAGATAAATGTAAGCGTTCGGATTGTCAGATTGCGTTTCACTAAATTTAATTAAACTTTGCAAAGCCTCTTCATTTCGATCATAATAAATGTATATTCTTATAAGTGCAATCACAAACATATCGACACCAGGTGCTTTCGAAGTGAGCGCAAGTTTAAATACATCGGTGAGTTGAGTGATGTGTAGATCAACACCATTTTCGAGGTAAACCAGTTCACAAGAACTTTTTATTTTGGCATAGTTTTGCTCCCATTGCAAATACCAGATAAATGCAGAGTAGAGACGAGCGAAAAGAACCACTTCTTCATTTCTGCGATTTTTTATTTTTACGATTGTAGAAAGATGGGACTCGATGAGGCGAATAGCATCGCTCAACTGACCATCGCTTCGAGTTATATAAAAAATTAAAGTTTCGAGAAAGATTTCGCCTTTATCGTAATCCAACATTAAACAATAGATCATAAATTCACGCATTGCTTCGGATAGTTGTTCGTAAGATTTCGCGTTGAAACTAGAAACCAAAAGTGAACCAATTTTAAAGATAAATTCATGCGGCATTTTCTTATTTTTTACAATCATTCGCATCATTCTCAAGCAATCGTCAACTCGATGACAACGCGCGCATTTGGATGCGATCGCCAAGATACTGTCTCTCGAATTCGGACGTAGCAAATGATGATTGATTGTTGTTTTGCGAAAACAGAGTTCTTGCTTCGCGTTTTCGCTCCCGCTTTGGTTTTGCGGCTTCAATTCGTTCTCTCCACCGTTGACCGCGCATTGGGCGCTCACCGCTTTTTCGTCGCATTCGTCGGCACTCGGCCCGCTTTCGCTTCGCGAGTGTTTCCGTTTCAATGTCATCGATTGAAAGCGCAGCGAACTGAGTTCAATCGCAGTGCAATGAGGGAACGTGGTGCGGAAGCGGCTCCGAGGCACGCAATACGTGGACGCTCCCCGCAAACGGCGGCATTGCCTATTCCAGCGTTAAGCAGCAGCGAAACAGCGTTGAAAATTGTGAATTCATTGCTTTCGAATCGAGATCGAAAAAAACTTCGAAACGATGTCTACGTTCAACAATGACAGGTGAGTGAAGTACAGCTCGCCACACACCGCGGCCGCATCGCGTTGAACGCGCTGCCCGTCGGGAGCGAGGCGCGTGCGAACGCATGCATCCGTTGAGGCCGACGAATGCCAAAATGGCGTTTCCACATTCGCTCAATGCTTGAATACTTACGATATGCTTGACACGTGTTAAGGGTATCGTTGCCGGTTTTGCTCTAAATTCTACTTTCAACTGCTCTCTCTTTCACTGCTCTCGCTTTTGTATTCTTTCGCTTTTTTCATTTTTGTAAAAAAACCGTTTTTTATACAAATATAGTTCAAATTATAGAAATGGACCCGAAGACAGGCGCGATGGCGGCGGCAACGACTACTCCGAATCCGGGATGGATCCCGACGGTGTGATCGAAAGCAATTGGGACGAAGTGGTCTCAACGTTCGACGACATGGGTCTGAAGGAAGAGCTTCTTCGAGGCATCTATGCATACGGTTTCGAGAAGCCCTCTGCTATTCAACAACGAGCCATCATGCCTTGCATTAAAGGTTCGTGCGTCTATTCCCGCGCCATTCATTTCGCTCATTTTTTTGACCTCGATTTGCGTCTCGCGTTTGCCGCATTCCTCAATGCGTAGATTGCTGCCCTCGTGCCACTCGTTGTCTGCGTGTGAGCTTCGCGACCGTTGATCGCGCACATCGCGGCCTTGAATACGTGCGTTTACAGAACGCACGTTGGACACGAGTGCAAATTAGTTGATTGAGTAACCGAAGTGATCTCTGCTCTCGCGCGCAGGTTACGATGTAATCGCTCAGGCACAGTCTGGTACTGGTAAAACCGCTACATTCTCGATCGCCATTCTTCAGCAAATCGATACATCCGTCAACGAATGTCAAGCATTAATATTGGCCCCTACCCGAGAACTCGCCCAACAGATCCAAAAGGTCGTTCTCGCCTTAGGAGATTACATGAACGCTCAGTGTCACGCTTGCATTGGTGGCACCAATGTCAGAGAAGACATGCGAAAGCTAGATTTAGGTGTGCATGTTGTCGTCGGTACTCCTGGTCGTGTTTTCGATATGATTTCCAGAAGAGCGCTTCGTAAGTGTTATTCCATTGTTTTCAGTTCATTTTAATTACATTTCTCTTTGCTTTTTAGGAACTGAGCACATTAAAATATTTGTTTTAGATGAAGCTGACGAAATGCTTTCGAGAGGCTTCAAGGATCAAATTTATGATGTATTTAAGACTTTAGGGCATGATGTTCAGGTATTTGCATTTGAATCATTGTTTGCATCCTAATTTCTAATTTGATTGTTGTTGAAAAGGTTATTCTTTTGTCTGCGACAATGCCTAACGATGTATTAGATGTAACGAAAAGGTTTATGAGGGATCCAATCAAGATTTTGGTTAAGAAAGAAGAGTTAACATTAGAAGGTATCAAACAGTTCTATGTGATGATAGAAAAAGAGGAGTGGAAATTCGACACATTGTGTGATCTATATGAAACATTAACAATAACTCAAGCCGTGATATTTTGTAATACGCGAAGGAAAGTTGATTGGCTTACTGAAAAAATGCAGCAGAAAGATTTCACCGTTTCTCATATGGTAAGTGATTGGACAATTAAAAAAAAAAATTCTTCTCAAAAAAGCACCACACATAAAAATCTATTTCTTGTGTGGTTCGTCGCAGAGAAGTATAGAAAGTAACAAATGGAATGGGTGAGGCTCTCAACCACTTAATGTTTTGTGTCTCAATCTTATTTGTAACATGTTCTTTTTATCATTAGCACGGCGATATGGAGCAAAAGCAAAGAGACGTCATTATGAAGGAGTTTCGATCAGGCTCCAGTCGTGTTCTGATCACTACTGATTTATTAGCTCGAGGCATTGATGTGCAACAAGTTTCCTTGGTTATCAATTATGATTTGCCTACTAATCGTGAAAACTATATTCACAGGTGACCTTTTTGTTAACATAATTTTGCATAATTACGTTTGTTTTCCGCGTAGAATCGGAAGAGGAGGTAGATTTGGACGTAAAGGTGCTGCGATTAACTTTGTAACGCAAGAGGATAAGCGCAATCTTCACGACATAGAACAGTTTTACAACACACAAATCGAAGAAATGCCAATGAATGTCGCCGATTTGATATAAACATCGTTTTAGGCCTTTGTATTTGAAACCAATTCTGCTATATAATAGAAAAGTATTTCATGCAGTAATCAATTCACACAATATAAGATTTTAAGTTATATCTTTAATCGATCAATAAATAAAAAAAATGGCGAAACAGAGAGGCTCAGTGTTAAATAATTTTGGTTAGTTATGTTTAAACCTTAAAAAAAAACATTTGTAATCGTTGTGTAGGTAATGTATTTGTATCAAGCATGCCTTTGGAAAAATAATCTCCGTTTTTTGTATAACAAGCGTTTTATAAAAGAAAAAATCAAATGTATTTGTCAGTTCCTTCATCATTTTTAAATTAACGTTATTTTTAAACAAAAATCAATATTCACTGAGTTTAGCCATCATTTTTTTAAGAAAGAACTTTTCGCTTTTAACTTATCTGATTGATTAACAATTACGTACTTAACTTTGTAAAAATGACAAATGTCTATTCTCGAGTTGTTTCTTTTAAAATTGCGCATACATCGAATACACGTTTCGAGGCTAGACTTAAAAAAGTATTCGCTGTTCAGAATGCAAATAAGCTTACGTAGGAAATTGCAACGAATGCTTGTCAATTTCAACCTCTACATAAACTTCAAGCGCTCAATGTTATTGAGTCGCGAAAAGTCGAGCGTGAGATTTAGCAAAAGCGGCAGTGATCGGCGATTCGATAAATAACAATTCTGAAACGGAAAGAGGTGGATTCACGTGTTTTGGTCGAGGCGTGAGGGTAAAAAAGGCGGCGAACGCGAGCGAAGGGGTGAGCGCCGGTTTCAGGCGAAAGCGAGAGCGGCGAACGCAATGAGAAAGCAACGAAAAGAAGCGAAGAAAGCGGCGACGCGTGCGCACACCGCGAGCGGATCGAGTGTGTGGTCGCCATTTGTTTCTCAACATTCGATTGAAGGCAACGCTTTTTTGGTGAACGACACTTATTGCATTCGATTCTCGAACGCTGCTTTCGCTTAATTCGCGTTCGCAGCATTCTTCTACTCACCGTTCGCTTATAAATAACCATTCGTCTCTTTCTCTTCTCTTCTATTCATTTTCTTCTCGTTTTTAAAACGATCGATGCGTCAAATGTAAGCGTTGAAATCAAAACGAAAGCGCGAATATGAAAATCGATAAAACAAAGCTGAAGAAGAGTTCCTCAGAAGTGGTATGTATTCACTCCAATTCGCTAACATTCGTGTCTTTGATGGCAATCGTTTCATAACCACCGTCTCCACTCAATAGCCTAACGAATGCAAGCAGTTAATCGAACGATTAAAAGGCTGCAACGAACGGGAACTTCTCGAAGCTTTGAAAAGCATCAAATCGTGGAATTATGGAAAGGTATTGTTTCTGTTTATCTTTATAAAAAAAAGCGTTGCTGCAAAATCATTCCGGTCGCATCGCACGTCTGCACGCCGTGTTCGGCGAAACAAGTGAACGCTTCTAATAAAACACGTCTCTTCGCACTTTTAGTGTGAACTCAATCATTGGGTCGATGTTTTGGACCTATTCGATTCTGTGCTCGAAAAAAGCGTTTACAAAGACAAAGAAAATCAGTGGGCGTTACCGTGTGATCTTCCTCATAATGAATCGGTAATTGCCAATCACTCAATCGTCGTTCTGTTTTCATCATTTCTTGTCTTTCGGTCTTCTTTTTACAGCAAAAGGAGCTTTTAATTCATGTACTCCTGTTCACCGCTTTATTGATAGAACACAGTTTTTCAAAACATATTTATAATTCAATGGAGGTTTGCTTTCACTCATTTTGTTTTATTTATTGACGCAATATTATCTTTCTCTCCAGCATTTAACGGCGCTCCTCTCGTCGAGTGATATGCAAATAGTCTTAGCCGTACTTAACTTGTTGTACGTATTCAGTAAACGGTCGAATTTTATTTCAAGATTAAGTTCGGAAAGGAGACAAGCATTGTACGCAAGATTAAATTATTTGGCTGAGGTATGCGTTTTTTGATTGTTTACTACGCATTTAGTTATCATTCGATGATACAAATCATGTGTCATCGAACGAGTCCAAAATGCTAGAGCATACTTTAAATCATTGGCACGATGATTTTGCTATCGTCCGCAAAATTCATTGACATTTAAATGATCAAACATTTAATTTAAAACAGAGTTGGGGCGGTAAAGAAAACGGTTTCGGTCTCGCCGAATGTTGTCAAGACTCTCCAATGTCATCATTTCCATCGAGTGCAACAACTCTTCATTTTGAGTATTATTGTGATGAAAGCTCGGCTAGCAGTGGTCCGATGACGACAAGTTCAAAAAAGAGTAGCAACACTTTGAACATTATTCACATCGATAATGTTGATCAGATTAAAGACAAGAATTTGGCTCAAATAATGGAAGAATTGGTGGACACTTATTCAGTGCCTAAAGATAAACAAATGCTGCTCTTCACTCATCTTCGGTTGGCTCACAGTTTTTCAAATTATAAAAAAAGATTGCAGTGTGTTCAGGCAAGGCTTCAGGCCCTTTCTATTATAGTCTATTGCAATGCGATGTCACTTCAAGACAATTCCAATAATACTCTATACAATGGTTTCATTGAAGAATTGGTCGATATACTAGAATTGAAAGATGCCAAACTTTTGGAAATCAAATCAGCAGCTTTACGAACATTAACTTCTATTATTCATTTGGATCATAATTCAAAATTGAACACAATCATTGACGTAACAGGTGCTGCTTCATATCATGGGTTCCTTCCAACTCTAGTTCGAAGCTGTATTCAAGCTCTTATAGATGGAAATACTGAACAATTTCCTCTACCGTTTGCTACTGCATTATTTTCATTTCTTTACCATTTGGCGAGCTATGAAAATGGCGGAGAAGCATTGGTTTCTTGTGGTATGATTGAATCATTGTTAAAAGTAATCAGCTGGAAAGGCAACGATCCAGAACATATAACTTTTGTGACTCGTGCGGTTCGAGTTATTGACCTTATAACCAATTTGGAAATGACTGCTTTTCAAAATCACGGTGGCCTCAATGTTTTTATACAAAGGCTGGAATACGAAGTCGATATTTGTCGTAAACAGCAACCTTTTGTGATCGATATTTGTCCGAACCGAGATTCACCTGATATCGTTTTAAACGATTCAGGCGCTGGTGTTTCTCACGATGCAACCTCTAGTGATTCACCAATGGAAGTCGATAACCCTTCTACGGATAACGCTGTAGTTACAAGCGGATCCTCATCTGTTCCTAATTTTGTGTCTAAGGAAGTGACATGTTATCCTCAGAGAGCGGCTGTTTTGAAGTCAATGCTGAATTTTCTTAAAAAAGCCATTCAAGACTCTGCATTTTCGGATAGTATTCGTCATCTAATGGAAGGGTCGCTTCCACGCTCTTTAAGACATATTATCAGTAATGCCGAATATTACGGACCATCTTTGTTTATGCTTGCTACCGATGTTGTTACTGTGTACGTTTTTCAAGAACCATCATTGTTATCATCACTTCAGGAAAATGGCTTAACCGATGTTGTTTTACACGCTCTTCTTGTAAAAGAGGTTTGTCTACTTATTTCTTAGTAATATGAGATAAGAGTGAAATTTTTTTAGATACCACCAACGAGAGAAGTAATCGCATCACTTCCGAATGTTTTTAGCGCTCTTTGCTTGAATTCTAGAGGATTAGATGCTTTTGTAGCCTTAAAGCCGTTTGAAAAGATTTTCAAGGTGCTTCTCTCTCCTGATTATTTACCTGCAATGCGACGAAGACGAAGCAGCGAACCTATGGGTGATACATCCTCGAATTTAGGAACAGCAATGGATGAGTTAATGCGGCATCAACCAAGTTTGAGAGAAAGTGCGACAGCAGCCATTATCGCCCTGTTGAAAGAACTTTGCGCGTTGGGTTCTGATCCAAATTGCGTTTGTTCTAAACCAGCTTCAAAAAATGGTGATGGTAGTGGACAAGGAAGCTCAGATCGAGTTCGACCAGTCATTCCAGTGAATATGAATACCCCCGCGGATGGTTCTTCCGATGAAGATGAAGATGAGGAAGACGAAAATACCGGCGCAACTTCTTCAGCAACAAAACAAACAGAGCAAGCGAATGTTACTCAGCAAACAGACACTAAGCAACCTGTTCCTTTAGTCGATTACATTCTCCATGTGGTAAGTCTATCATAAGTCAAGTACAACTTCGTACATACAATTTTTGCCATTAATTGATGCAATTTAGTATTTCCGAAATAACGCATAAACTAAAAATGCGTAATTTTGCATGTCGCTCGTTCCTTGTGACTAATATTTTTCTCGAAGGCCAAAACAAAGTTTTGAAAGAATAAGACAATGTTTGTTTTTTATCTAATAAAAAAAAGGAAAAATATTCTGAGCCTTAGTGGCTTAGCGGTTTAGGGCTTGCAATGCCTTCAAGAGCACGAGTTCAAATCTGCTATGTAACTGGAATTTGCTATGCACGTCAATTTGGTCTCTATCTATGTCTATATGCATACTTAGAATAAATGATGTGCCAAATGAAAACATTTTCCGGGTCTTAATTCGCAAACAATCGAATATAAGAAATTTTCCCGATGTAACATTTTTTTCATAATTTTAATAGATGCGATTTGTGGACGCGGTTTTGTCAAATAATTCCACTGATGATCATTGTCGTGAATTTGTAAAGCAACATGGATTAGAGCCGTTGCTAAAAATTTTTCAGTTGCCAAATTTGCCAATTGATTTTCCTCTCACACCTGCTTGTTCCTCGGTTACCAATGTTTGCAAATCTATATTGGTAAGTTGTATGATTTTAAAGTTTAAAATCTTAATTATGCAAAAATTTTCCAGTCATTGGCACACGAGCGTGAAGTGTTGAAGGAAAGCTTGAAATTTTTGAATAATGTTTTAGAAAATTTGCAAGATTTGTACCGTCCTCTTGATCCTCCCGGAGGAAGTGTGCTACTTGAAGAATTAGTGCAAGCAACCATCAAATCTCAAGGAAGTGATACTGATCCTCTTCAATCATCTGCATTAACTCCTTTACTACATGGAATGTCAGCTGCTCATGCCTACATCAGTATGTTCGCACATGTGTGCAGAACAGGACAAGTCGATTTAAGAAACTTGCTTGTTACTCATTGGGGCTCAGATATTGGATTAACTGTGTTAAAAGGCTTGAGCCGATTGTACACATCTCTGGTTTGGGAAAGCACAGTATTGTTAGCATTGTGCTACGAATCATCAACTAATGCTAATTGGCAATTTGGCCGCCATCAGCTCGAGAAATTAATTGCTTTATCAAAAGAGAATGAATCTAACATAAGAGCTAATTTTGAAGATCAGACGGCTACAACCAGCACTGCCAAAATGGAAGTAGATGAAAATATTGATGGAGTTGAGAATGATTCTTCGAAGAAAAAAGATCAAAAGAGTGTCGCACAGAACAAACTTTCCATGCAGATGAAACAAATAAAACCTCTTTTATCGAGTGCATCCAGATTGGGAAGAGCATTAGCAGATTTATTTGGCCTTTTAGTGAAACTCTGTGTGGGTTCACCTATAAGGCATCGTAGAAGCCATCATACAATGCCCAATGCACCAATAGCTCCCTCTCCTCCTGCTCGTGCTGTAGCGAGGGCTTTAACAAAACTTTTAGCTAGTGGTTTATCTTGGACTCCTCCTCCAACTTCACCTATACCAAAGTTTAGGTAAGTCTTAGTATCACTTATAAGCATTTGGTATCTCCGCTTTAGAATCTTTGTATCTCTAGCG
Source organism: Dinothrombium tinctorium (assembly GCA_003675995.1). Taxonomy (NCBI): domain Eukaryota; kingdom Metazoa; phylum Arthropoda; class Arachnida; order Trombidiformes; family Trombidiidae; genus Dinothrombium; species Dinothrombium tinctorium. The sequence continues at coordinate 6,834 of NCKU01000396.1, read as the reverse complement.
GTCGTAAAAAATGCGAAATTTTTTCATAAACAATCGTTACGTAAACGCATACTTTGGTGTTTATGTTGGTAATAATTATGATACATTTTCTAGGTTAACCTTTTACATTTGCTCTGTTGGCTTTACATCTCCAATGCTTTTTGATGAACGAAAATATCCTTATCATCTAATGTTACAAAAATTTGTTCAATGCGGTGGTCAAGACGCTTTTTTTCAGTAAGCATAAAGCTCTTTAATATCATTTTTAATATATTAATTCAATTTTTAGAACTTTTAAATGGGCTTTGACTCAGGATGGCAAAGTTTCACTAGAAGAAGGACTTGAACATCCTGATCTTCCCGATGGTACTGGTGAATTTCTTGATTCCTGGTTAATGTTACTTGAAAAAATGGTCAACCCTAAAATGGTGCTCGAATCTCCACACACAATGCCAACTAAGGCTTCTCAGCCAAATTTTGTTCCATTCGATCCGGTTGCATATTTAATTAGGACTCATAAAAAGGCCTTCGAATGTATTATGCACATTTGGAACAAAAAACCACTTAAAGTGTATGGGGAGCGAATGTCCGAATCAGTGTTAGCAATTTTATGTCATCTTTTGAGAGGTGAAACAATTATCGCTGAAAAGTTATCAAAAGATAAAGATGTTGATGGTCAAAGCAATGCATCAGCATCAGGTTCGAGATCATCTAGAAGAAATGAATTAGAAGAACAAGGAATTAGCTCTGAACAGTTGCAGCAATTGATTGACATGGGTTTTGCGCGAGATTTAGCTTTAGAAGCTCTTCTTCATTCATCGTCTTTAGAACAGGCAACCGAATATCTTCTGAGTCATCCTACTCTCAATCGTTCAGGGGTAAGTGTCTCGCTTTTAATTTCTGCTTGATTTAATCTGATCGCTATTATTTAGAACGCTGGTGATTGGGAAATGTCCGAAGAAGATCAAATGATGCGCGCAATTGCAATGTCTCTCGGTGAAAATATTACAGATGAAGATGCAGAACAAGAGAAAGAAATCAATGCATTGAAAGAAGATGAACCACTTCCAAAACAAACTATGGATGACTTTACAAACGATATACTACCAGGATGTTTGAGATTGTTGGACACTTTGCCAGACACTGTCTATAGAGTTTGTGATTTATTGCTAGCTGTTTGTCAACGAAATGGTGAGAAATGGAGTGAAAACATAATTAAACAATTATTAAATGAGATCTCTGAAAACGTTCAAAAACTTCTTGAAAGCACAAAACCAATGACAAGTGGTGATAAGCGAACTGTCACAGAATGGGCGTCTCAAGTAACACAAATCCCAGAGGCTTCAAAAGCTGCGACTAGAATACATTTGTTTACTCTTATTTTCGAAGAAAGAAGAAATGAATGCGCATTTTTACTTCAAGAAACAAGCTTGACTGATAATTTGATCCAATTATTGGAAGCTGCTCAAAACGCTTTAACTCTCATTTCAAACAATAAAGTAGCACCTGTTTCTACACCAAAATGGTTGGCTCCAGTTGTACTCTTAATCGATCTTTATGAAAAATCAGCGGTTGCGTCTCATCGAAGAGCGCCACTACTTGCTCTTCCAAGAAGACAATGGAAATGGTTTGATGATAGAACAGGAAGATGGTCAAGTTATGCTGTGAACAACAACAAAACTATTGATGATGCCTATAAAGCCGGCGAATCTTTTGTACGTTTTTGCGCTACCAGACGTAAATATGTTGTACAGTTCAGTACAATGGTGCAGATTAATGAGGAATCCGGCAATTGGCGTCCAATTATGTTTGTTCACGATGATAAGGCGATGGATGTAACTGAAGAAGGAGCCTCTGCTTCAACTACTAGCAGTTCTAAAACGTGCAATTATAAAATAGTGAAAACTCTACAACCTCAACAGTGCATTACTCTCATTAGAGCTTCTGTCGGTTTCATGAATATTCCTGTGGAACCTGATACGCTCCACGCTGTAATGAGGCTTTGTTTAAGGCTTACTAGAAATTACGAACATGCTTCTTTATTTGCCGAACTTGGAGGAGTACGCGCAATTTTACAGTTAACCCAAGCATCGGCATTCACAGGATTCACATCTTTAGCTACATTACTCATCAGGCATGTTCTTGAAGAACCAACAACTTTACGTCAAACAATGGAAAAAGTAATACGTTCGACTACTTTTCACTCGCCTATGAGCTGTAGAGAAATGCATTACATCTTGAGAGTTCTTGGACCTGCTGCATGTCGAGAGAGCGAACTCTTTTTAGAAGTTGCCAAAAGCATATTACGTATTTCGTTTTCGCCATTAACAAAGCGCGAAGACGAAGATTCAAGGCTTTTAGGACCGAGTGCCGTTCAAATGTTGAAACTACTTCCCACCAAACAGTCGAATTTCACCGTTCAACCCACCAATATAGTGCGTGAAGTAGTCAGTGATCTTCTGAATTCCTTGACCATCAAAAACAATGTTACAAATGAAGAAGGTAAAGATCAATCGAATTCAAGCAATTCAGATGCTCAAAGTACAACGAGACTCAATAGAGAGTCGTCATCATCTGATCTCATTCAGCAAGATGATATCGATGAAAATGTGTCAGTTGATGATCAACCGGTTGCCTCGAGTTCATCGGACTCCGCTAATAAATCATCAAGTAACACGAAAGATGATGAGAGTTTAAAGAAAAGTCGCCTTTTGTTATCTCAATCTGCGATTTTGAGGTTGCTCGCAGAACTTGTTCGTTCCTATAGCGTTGTTGCAAAACTAATTACTGACCATGTTTATCAACCAGCACAGTCTGAATTCATAAATGAAGAGTGCACCGCTTTATCTTTCATTTTGGATCAACTATTACCAAATACACAAACTGTCGGTGATAAGGATTGTCCCGCATTGACTCGCGTATTAGTTGCTGCACTTTCCTCTTGTAACCACTGTCCCGAAGCCCAAACAACCCTAATTAACGAAGTTAAGTCGGCTTTGCATCGTGCCTTAAATTTAAGTGAGTCCAGCGAAAAACACGCTAAAATTCAAGCTATTACGAATGTTTTAAGTACGATGATCGACTCATGTCCTTCATCGTCAATCAATCAATCATCTTCTCAACTGAACATACCAAGTTCATTAAGGAATCAAAGTACAGGACTGAATAATATGGTGAAAATAATGCTTCGTCGAGGAATCGTTACCGATTTAGCTCGTATCACACACTCTTTAGATTTGTCATCTCCTCACATGGCAACCACGGTTAATTCCGCTTTGAAACCACTTGAAACACTTTCTCGGATAATAAACCTTCCAAATACACAAATGTCTGTTCAAGCAAAAAAACCAAAAACTGGACATGCCTCTGGTACATCAAACACTGAAGCTATGGAAGAAGATAACGTTCCATCAGTAGCAATGGCATCTAATGGTGTTCAAAATAGTGTTGCACAAACAACTGATTCTTCTCGTGTTACTGGTCCTGACAGTGGATATGATTTAACAGAAACTGGTGAAGTAAACACAGAAACGAGCACTTCGGAAACAAATGCCTTTGCTGATGTGACAGTTGATGAAAATACTGACAATGAAGGCGTCGTCATTGAAGAGGGTGTACCATTTGATCTTTATAATGATGGGCATCCACGCCCAACTTCTCTGATGGACGAGTTAAGAAATGGCCATGAAAATCACAATGAGGATGCTGAAGAAGTAGTAGATGAATCTCACGATAATGTTGTTAATTCAAATGGAGCAGAATCAGAAAGTGGAGATGATTCTGATAGCGATGACGACGATGATGATGAAGATGGAAGTGGTCCAGATGAGGAAGAAAGAGATGATGAGGACGATGACGACGATGATGATGATGAGGATGAGCACGTCGATGACGATGATGACGATGACGAAGTAGATGATGAAGCTGCTGGCTATGTCGAGGATGAAATTGGTGATGCAGTTATGCGTTTTAGTGATCGGGAAAATGATCAACTCGTTTTCGATATCGAGGATATGTTGCCAACTTCTGTTTTTCAAGAAGGAAGTTTTAGATTAAGTTCATTGTTACCAATGCTAGAAAGTGAGCATCACGTGAGCAGTGGAGATGTAACTCAACCATCCCTTCCTCCAGCTCCTGGAAATGTAACTGCTTCCCATCCATTATTAGTAAGGCATGGAGATGCTGGTGGTGGCCTTGGTTTGTCGCAAACGACTGCTTCAACGACCGCAAATATACTGGCGTCAAGATCGCATAGAAGTGGGCGACAGAGAATTTATCGGCCTAATGTTAACAATTCTGTAAATAATCATCACAATTGGCATATGCAGATGAATAGTCGGCATCCAAATCCTCCTATAATTTTACAAAGACTTTTAGGGCCTTCAACTGCCCAGGACTTTTTACAAATGACATCTGGAACCACATCCTCACAACCAACGAGACTTATATTTACCAGCAATGATTTTCAATTCATAGCAACTGATGAAGATTGGCTAGATTTGCACGACTCCGCCGCTCCCGTGGGTAGTGGTTCGTCTTCCGCACTTGGAAGTATACCCTCTGCGATGTTAAGATGGACAGAAGAGTCGCGTGTTTTGGATGGTGACTCTATGCATGATTGTGTTGCATCTTTGAAACCCGAAATCATCGAAGTATGGGAAAAATATCGTGATGAAGAAATTGCTGAACGCAAAGAAAAGCGTAAGAAATTGATTGAAGAAGATGAAAAACAAAAGAAAGAAAATAAAGAGAAAAAGCAAGATAGCAGTAAGGAAAATGGCGATCAAAAAGTTGCTAATGAATCTTCACTTAATGCCAATACTGAACGTCTTGCTGAATCGATCGTCGAACAAGTTCTTGGTCCTGCAATAGCTTCATCAACTAATACAACAAGTGAAGCGACTGAACACTCTGCAACAATGGAAATCAATGAAAATCAGGCCACTTCCTCTACGAATGAAGCTTTGGTGCAGAATGATAACGAAATTACAGAAATGGTGTGTTCTGAAACTACAGCTGAACACGAAAAGCCAGTTGCTATGGATGTGAATGGTGCTTCTGCATCAACCGAAACACCAGCAGCCGAATCTGAAAGTGAAGCTGTAAGAGAAAATGATATATCTGAAACTGCAATTCCTCCGCCACCACCAGCAAGAGCTTCAAGTAATGAAGCAACAACCGAAAGCTTATCTTTAGTTTCGAATGATGGAGTCAATGATGATGGACTTGAGAGTGATGAGAGAAGAGATAATTTTGTTCCTATAGCACCTGAACCAAACAATGTTGTAGAAGTAACTAATGATTTGTCAAATGCAAATCAATCTAGAAATTCTGAGATTCAAGCGAGTTTAGGAGGTAAGTGTTTTATCCAAAGTTCATTATCCGATTACTAATTAACTGATCAGATGTAGAAATACCTGAAGGCGTTGATCCATCTTTCTTAGCTGCTTTACCCGAAAATATAAGACAAGAAGTGATCGCAGAACAATTACGATTGCAAAGACTTCAGCAACAGCGAAACTCGGCTACAACATCAGGTGGTGCCCAACCTAGTAGTAGCAGTAATTCAGCAACTGCAAACACCTTTAATGAAGTAAATCCCGAATTTTTGGCTGCATTGCCTCCTAATATTCAAGAAGAGGTTTTAGCGCAACAAAGAGCTGAACAGCAGCGTCTTCAAGCTCAAAATTCTAATCCAGACACTCCAGTTGACCCTGCTAGCTTTATCTCAACTCTACCTCCAGGACTTCGACGTCAAGTATTGGCTGATATGGATGACAGTTTGTTAGCATTGCTTCCTGGAGATCTTGCGGCAGAAGCTCAGAGTTTAAGGCTGGAACTTGAAACAAGACATCGTCAAATGCAAGAGAGATTTTTCTCAAATCATGCAACAACAGCTTTATCACGAATATTAAGAACAGCAAGTAAGGATCAATTATTAATTTAATGCACAATATGTAGAAGTAGTTGAATGAAGAATTATCTTTATTCATGATAGTTATTGTGCAAAAGCTAAAGAAGTAATCCATGAGCTTGATTTGCATTGATAACTTGTGATTGAGACAGATTAATACTTCAACAGTTGACGCTTCTCTTGCAGCTGGAAGAATGAGTCACACGCGGTACACAATTCATACTGTACAACCGGCGACATGGCCTTGGAATATTAGTTCTCGTGGAGGGAATAGTTCATTCAATGGCTCCACATCATCTACAATGAAGCCATCTCTTCAAGGAAAAATCAGAGGCAGACAACTATTAGATAACGAGGCTCTCTCTTGTTTGCTTATCTTATTATTCGTTGATGAACCCAAACTCAATATTCAACGATTACATCGAGTTTTAAAGAATCTTTGTCAACACCCTCCGACTCGTCAGTGGGTTGTTCAATCTTTACTTGCAATCATGGACCGTATTAAAGATGCCAAAGAATTTAATCGCCCACGTAAAGGAAGCAATGCCGGAACCACACCAAACCATAAGTAAGAATAATTTTGATAATATTTTTGTGCTTAATCCATAAATAAAAAAAGTGTATAAAATCAAAAAGAACAATCAGACAAGAAGATTACCATTGTAGCTCAATGTAAATAACATCTGCTTAATAGCTTGAAGCTTGAGGTCGATGGTTCAAATCCCATCGTATACATTTGAAATAGTGATTGTAATTACATGAGGCCCAATGATTAGAAATGCGCTCCTGAGAGGCGATTCTCGTTAATATGGACTGATGATGCGAGCAATCGCGGGTTTTCTGTCTGTATTGTGAGAAAGTGGCCCAAGGATGGTAAGATTATGAGAGATGAGGGCCTTTTTTATTTTGTCATTATCATAAACATGGCACAACACAACTTA
>NCKU01000395.1:28563-44056 GCA_003675995.1 Dinothrombium tinctorium | reverse complement strand
CTTTGCATTAAAATGAATTTAAAGGGAAGCGAAAAGATTTCATTGGACACGAGTGTACAAAGCATGAAAGCTTATTGACTTTTATCACTTTTTGTTGAATTAGTTGTGCAAATTAAAAAAACAAAACAAAACAGAGCGACCTTAAATGTCGCATAAACAAATTTCATTGTGAATTCATTCAATTTTTGGCGAATAAAACATGTTTGCTAAGTTTTGTTTTAGATTTCTTGACCGAGATTTTTTTCAAATTTTTAAATTTTACAAATAATTTTTGTATTAATATACTTGCTTGACTTTTATCTTGATCGAAGAACGTAAAATAAAGTAAAAATAAATGCGTTCAGAAAAATGAAAAGCCGAATTTGTTTTTTTTAAAATAATTTTTGCATTTACATTTTTTATACTTGAATGAGCATTAGTTCTTAAAATGTAATTTTCAAATCATTAAACAAAATTTTTAAGCTTTATTTCCTCATTTCAAATTCTTGTAAAATTTTTCTTTCTCATGCTTTTAGACGTCGTCTAATTTTTCACAAACTCACTGAAACTGGTGAATTTTCGAGGTTAAATGATAGCGATTAGTGATGAAAAAATTTTCATCTTTTTAGTTTTAGTCGATTTCAAAATGATAAGTTTGTAAGCAGTCAAATTGCTTTCATCAAAAAAATTAAATTTTTACTAATGGTGGGAAGTAGACGCAAGGGTGCTTCTCTCATTTTATGCGACCAGAATTATTTGCTGCGATTTACATTTCGTGATTTTTCTTCTCACTTCTTTGTTTTTACATTGAATATTGATGCAAAATTTAAAAAATTTTTGCATACTTTTGCGAATAAAGATTACTTGAAATCGTATTTTCCTTTACTTTTACGTAGTTTTTGTGCGTATAATCTTTAATTTGATGTCACGGGAAAATTTCCATTTGATCTTCTTTTTATTGTTTCAATAAATATTACGAAAGCATCGCGGCTTCTTTTTTAACGACCAATTACATTATTAACAATAATAATTATTATTTATACCTTTTGGTAGAAGCTAATTTTATCAAGATTACTCATTATATTGTTCGCTCTGATTTATAGCGATATTAATGTTTAAAATTGTTTGAACAAAAACAAAAAGTCGAATTAAATTTAAAAACTTTTTTTGGCTCTAAGCGATCTTGAGTTGATTTGACTTTGGTTATTTTTTCACCATTTTATGTTCAACGCGAAAAAAATTTAACATTTTTCAATTTCTTTGATGATTAAGCAAACTTGATCATATACCAAATGCCATACACAATGAGAATACCATAGGTCATTTAAAAGGTAAAAAACTTGCGCTAATATTCACCAATCATATTATTTACTCCTTGTAAATCAAATGTATAAAGTACATACTCACAATAAGATTTCACATAAGTGAAAGTCATTTGCTTCTTTTAAATAACAACAATAATTAATAATCGATGATTATTTTATTTATTGAGAGTTTGTTGTTAGCAAAAAAGATTAAACGTTATTTACACTTGCAACTTTTCGAAATGAAATATTGCACTTGTCACAATGTTGTAAGCGTAAATAAGCATTTATCAAGTGCTCGTAGTGTGCTTCTTCTTGGTGGAAAAAAGAAGAAGAAGAAAAAAATTGGCACATGTCAACTTAATCATATTTTTGAGGTACCATATATCACTCGCTTAATTGATCTTTACAAATTTTGATTGAGACTTGAATCAGCTCGTTGAAATAGAATCTAGAGTATGTGAGAAGTGAATCACACAAAAGAAAATAAAAAAATTTCTTCAATTAATTGATTATTTATGCTAATTCTCGTGATTTAACTTTATTGATTTATGGATGGCATGTAAATAGCCGAATATGAATGTTTATGACGCAAAGTCTCTGCAATTTGAATGTAAGATAAGCTTGATAAGCGATGAACACTTCTGTTTTCGTTCTCCGTTCTTTCATTATTGTTATCTACTTGAAAAAAATTTAATGTTTACTTCCTTTTGAAAATCTACTTTTCTTCACTCAATAAATCACTTATGACACAATAAAATGTAATTGGTATCAGTTAAAAACGAGTTCATTTAAAGTTTGGTTCAAAGATTAGTGCGAAGCCAGAATTCGAAAGCTTTTCATATAGAAACAAATTTTCATAATTAATTTGTTTACTAAAATTAAACATTTTTTAATGCCAAAAAACATTATTAAGCTCTGTGTGCTCTCAAAGTTAAATGGTGGTTCTAGTTTTATGCCCTATGTAATCAATGAAATGATTTACTAGAATGTTACGCAAAATAAAAAAAAAAATATTTTCAAAGAGAAATTCTAATTTACTTAAAATTAAAATCTCCTATACATTAATTTATTTGTTTTTTTTGCTTGAAATTAATTTGAATTATATTTTCAAAGTGAAATATTATCAAGAATATAATCAATTATTACGTCGAAGTTTTTTTATGGTACGAGTTGAAAATTTTATCGTCCAATATGTATGCCTATACTAATTCCCAGACTAGAACCTGAAGGCATTACTGGTGGGACTATTGCTGGAATTAGGTCAGTCGGCGTATCGGGAGCAGTTAATGGTACACAAACGCACACATTATCCTTTGTACACGTTCCGAGATGATTTAAATCACATTGATGTAAACAAGCCATTCGATGATCTAAACGCGTTTTTATGCATATCCCAATATTAATTGGTTTTTCGTTTGTTTCTTCATTTTCGGGATCAATTTCGGACTCTTCAAAAGTATTTTGCATCCAATTTTTGTAATATGAACTCACTTCGAAAGCAGGCAAATCATCAGAAGGTTGACTTTCAGCGGGATGAATAACGCGGAATTCATTATTGGCTACCTGTTCGAGCATAATGAAACATTCAAAATCTGCGAATAATCACAATGATAAACAGTCATACAAAGCTCATTGGTTGACTCACACAAAATATTCATCGAAAAAAGTAAATATGCAAAAAATTTTTGCCATGCGTTCATAATGCAATTAACGTATGTTTAATGAAATGTAATTGAGAGTCGAATATATTTTTTTCATTTATCACCAAATTACGTTCTATTAAATACTTTTGGCGTAGAAAGGAAGTTATTGAAATAAGAGAGTTATGTTCATCGCAAAAATTAAACAACCTGCACTAATCTCTAATTAAACTATAAATCAACTATTTTACAACTTCGTTCCCTAAAGTACAAGTATGTGAATTAAAAACGCAACACACATAAAGTCGAATGACTTTTTACCCAGTCGAACCGAAACATTTGATCTTTTAAATAGTTTTGCAAGAATATCCGCAACACAGAACGACACATAAATATGCGCTGCTAAAACCAGGCTACAATTTAATTGCAAGATTAACATTTAACGATTTCAAATATTCAAGTTATTTAGTGAAAAATGTGTTGCATTTTAATTCAAACACGCTGTATTAAAAAGACTTTTCTTAATACTTCTCTGGACAGAGTGTTCAATAAAAAGTAAAGCATAATTTGCTTTGAGATAAACTTTTTTTGTCAACAACTGTAATACAATATATTTTAGAGCTGAAATTCAAAAAGCTTTTCTTAAATTTGAAATTTTAAGGAAACTATTGACAGGTTGGCTTCGAGGGCTGGCGAGCGGTGAGCGGTACTTGACCACGGCTTTACGAATTATTCGATTATTAGTTACTTTTTATAACTTTATTATCTTTATCGAGCAGTAATTAAACAGATAAAATAACATAAACAATGCATAAACAACAAATGCATTAGCAACTGCTTAAACACTTGAGCAGCTTCCTTTTGTCGCCAACATCCATCCTTCAGTTTGCGAAGCAGAGGATTTCCTCTATAATATCAAAACATTTCACGACACTATTTATAATAAAGAATGTAACCTTAAAGAATACTTTGATCCCTAAAGAGCGGATATGAGAAGGTGCTTTGTTTGCGTTTTAAATAATAACATCTGCGTTATTAGTGAATAATGAAAGCTCACTTGTCGCCTTCTACTGGCAAAGTATTCAAAAAGGTTCCACGCTTTACTTACTTTGTAAAAACAAAAGTTAAGTTAAAGTTAATAAAATAATTTAAGCATTATTTAATTTATAAATAAGTATTTACGATAGTGACCGTTCAAAAGAAATAATTTTATAAGTATTAAAAAAATTTTGAATTTATTAAAACACCAAATAAACGCTTAGTTTATTATTTCATCAAAGAATTTTTATCTTGTAACAAATTTATGCTTAACAATTTCGAAAGTTACACAACTTTGCAATCATCTTTGACAAGACGAATTACATTAGTATTATAATTTGGGTAGAATTTGTGAACAGAAACAAATTTTCAATCAAAATGTATGTAAAAACTCCAAATAAGATCATAATAAATATGATAAGCACAAATAATCTCAAGTTAGAATTCATTTTCGAATGTGATTTTATTCGATTTCTGTTTGAATTAATTAATTAGATAAAATGATTCTCAAATATTTTTCTTACCTGGTGCAAGCAAAACTGCTGCTTATTGAATCAAAATTATGATAATTACTATTAAAGTTAGTTTACGCTTTGAAGTTGCTGCTAAAATTAAAAGCTCCAACTATTTCTCGCATTATTACGCATTAAACCACATTTTCTAAACCACTTGTGTTTTAAAACAAATTATTTTTTCTTTTCTTTTTTTAATTATGTCGCATGGTAACAAGTGTGCAAAATAAATTTTGTATTTTAATTATTTCAAATGAATCAACTTCGTAAAACTCAACAGTCTAAAGAAATAGTTCATCTATAGTGACCGGAATCAATTTAAATTGTGAATTTAGCAGTTTAAAAAATAAATAGAAAATCGTGAATGGGTTGAAGTCGACTTAGCTGAGACAAGACTTTACAGTAAGTTTGAATTAACATCTCTCGTCGATAGATGGTGCTATTGTTGACGAAGAAGAGATAATCAAGCTGAGAGTACAGTAAAAGCCACAAAAAATGCACATTTTCCAGACATATAAATGCGCTCGTTTTCAGCTCGTTACCAAAATTCAACCAATCAGCTTTAATGATGCGTTTTTTCATGAAATTTTTAAAATTGATTTTTATTTTTTTGAGTGTTAGCTTTTCTATCTATCATACCAAGTGTCAGCGTTGTTTTATATTTCTTCCTGTCAACTTTTTTGAATCTATGCATTTTGTTTTAGTAAAACTAGTTTCACTAATTATTTGCGATTGCATACCATCTCGATTTAAGGATAAGCCTACATTTTCGTATCTCTGTTTTCAATAAATATTAATTGTCAATAAATATAAACAAGCTAAAAAAAGTTTGTCTAAAAACGAAAATTACCGCAGCAATCGCTAAAAACTTCTTGAAAACTTGCATTTATGTTTGATATAACAACATTTAAGATAAGCGCTTTGATTTTTTTTATTACATTGTTAAAACGTGGTAGTTGGTGACAAAAATTTACGATTCTGCTCGAGGTTAGTTTGTTAAAAGATCGAATTCATGCAACTCATCATTTGTTTAAAATTAATATTAAAGATAGATCGTTTGATTATAAGTAGAGAAGATGAAATGCTTATTTTGCTTGTTATTCGATGTTTAAAAGTATATCTCACATCTCTTATATCACTTCTCACAAGTCTTGTATTGAAATCGTGTCGAAGGTGTAATAAAAGTGAACATAAAAAAATAAAAAGAGCTCTAGTGAGAAATGGTTAATACAGGGTGTTTTGATTAAATTTCTTAAGTTTAAGAGCTAATAATTTATATAAGTTTACGAAAAAAATTTATTTCTAATTTTATTCTTTCCAAAACACGATAAGCTCTTTAGATATTGCGGCTTTATTTAGCAATATGAATGTTGTTTAATACTAGATTCAGAATTTGTTGATTACATATGGAACACTGTTTTAACGGTCAAATGAGTCAGGAAAAAACGAGGCAAGCATTTTTCCTGAAACTTTAGCGACAGGCTCGGGGTTTCTCGTTTTCCATTTTGGTCTCTATTTAACGAGACATTTAATTGATTAAGTTGCTTTGCAGTAAAGCTCACTTCTCGAGTTGAAAGGGTCCATTGTATCTCCAGTTGTCCAGTTTAAATTGCCAACGGTGCCATTGTGTAAGTGAAAAACATTATTTTAAAACTGCGAAACTGGCGTTAGAATCGAAACGTTCTCTTCAATTTGTTTTAAATCCAATTGTAATCGAGTGTTTAAAACGAGTGAAGCAACGGTTGAATATTGCGCGCAATGATCGCGCTTTGTTCGCACGCAACGAAAGAACCGAAATCGAAAAGGTTTTGTTTTGCAAAATTCAAAAATCAGATTCTAACGAAAAGGCTTTTCGTCGAAAAGCTAAAATAAATGTGTTTCAAATGCTTGAAATCAACTCTTTTCAAACTGATTCTTTAGCGAGTGTGCATTGTTTTACAGTAAAGTAGCTTTGCTCGCCTTTGCTTCTCGAATCGACAATTGAGCGACACACGAATTCGCTGCAATGGAAAGTATACACAAAAGTGAATACCGTGTTTGGATCAATCAAAAGCGTATTAATGTAAAACAGTTCGTTGAAGAATGGCGATCGATTGGTGTCGAAAACGAATTGAGCTTTACTGACGATAATTTACTGCAAAAAGCGTCGGAAGAGTTCAAAAGCGAGCGGACTTCGGTCGACGAGTTAGGCCAGATTTTATCGCAAGCCGTTGACGATTGCGATCCCAGCAAATTAACTGTTGACGGCGAGAATGATGCCATTTACACTTGTTACGATCGAACGGTGGACGATTTCGAAATACCCGACGACTTAAATTTGGAAACCTTGCGTCTGCAGAAAGAGCATTTGAAGCGATGTAAAACTGACAATACGTACAGATCAGCGTTTAACAGCTCATTAAAATATCGAATGAATCCGATCGCAGCGAAAAACGATGCTAAAACGATGAAAGACAGCGAGAGACAAAACGAACTTGTATCTGATTTATGTGCTATTCTTATTGTGCAAATCTTTCGCCCTATGCTTTCAAAAGAAGGTTACGGCGAAAAACAGCGCACACCGTCTTTAATTGCTGATCGCGAGATTATGGTTTTGAGTAGTCAATATTTAACTGAATTAAGAGATAAATATCACTGCGTGTCGGATATCGCTTCGCTTGGTGATTGCAGTGACAATCCTTCTTTATCGAAAACGAAAAGTGCAGGAGATATTTATAAATCTGGCTTTTTCTTTATTGGCAATATATTCTATAATGATATGCGAGATAATTCGAATATCGATTATAGTCAGTAAGTTAAATTTTATAAATTATTTTCTAGATAAACAAGTAAATCTAGAAACGTTAGCTGAAGAACATACTTTAGGAAATCATTAAGTTATTGCCTGATAATCATTTTGATGATAAATTTTGATGTGATTATTGCAGAATAATCATCGAATGGTCGCAAGAAGCTGGACGTGGAATTGGACCATTCAAAAGTGCGAACATGGAAAGCACCAAATTCGAGGACTTAGAAATTCAATTAGGATACCCTTATGTTTATGTTCATCAAGGCAATTGCGAACACTTACTTGTGTTCACCGATCTTCGGCTATTTGTGCCTCAAAGCGATAGTCGATGCCTTAAAGACTACCCGAAAATTTTGGCAACAAACAAACGCATTCCAATCAAATGTGGCGGTTGCAATTTGAACACAGCTAAATGGTTAACACGCGGAAATAAGCGCCTACCTGAAGAGCAGTTCTTTTTTTGCGATACCTGCTTTCGCAGCTTTAATTACGATGAAAATAATAAGAAAATTGGCGAATTCCAAGCTTATTCGTTCTTAGATAGGACTGCGGTTCTGTAAACAAAAAAATCTAATCGACAACAGTAACCGACATTCGTTTTTATTTAAAGTTTATTTTTTGACAATTAAGTCGACGAAAGATCAAACATAAATTAATCTGTAAAATGTTTACCATTAATTGAAATAATCGTTTCGTTTTACAAAAATAACATTCTTATTTTAGAGAAACAAAAACAGAAGAAAAGAACTTAGGTGAAACAGAATGCTTCAATAACTTTGGTATTGCTTTTGCACAGAAAACAGATGCGAATAGTCAATAACGTGCTCTTGAATTTTCGGCGATACTGCAAAGAGAAGGCAAATGAATTGTGATGATTGCTCAACTCTTTCAGAGTTCGTGTCCAGTAATGATTGAGAGAAGGGAGAGGATCAGTTAAATCGTCGCGATGTTAGTGTTTCAAACACCATCGGAAAATAGTGATTTTTTGTTACTCACATGCAGAACAACAAAATCACTAGTCTTCCAGACGGGGAGTGAAGATGTTAGTCGATGGAAGGTTAGTTTCAGCTCCCGAATTCAGTTACGTTAACAGTTTTGACCGCTTACCTTCTCTGCAACATTGTGTATGCGATTCTGACTTGTTGCTGAGTTCCTTTTATTGTGATGACGCGGTCTTTCCCAGGTCCTGCTGCGCTGTCGATCGCGATGTCAGCTCCTGAATCGCGGCGTACTATGCGAATGCGATTTCCTCCTTTGCCTATTATAGCGCCTGCGACCTGCGAAACGGACTCGATGCTAAACTAGTACAGTGCAAGTGCTGACCACTTACGCTGTTGGCTACTGTCAATGAGGCAGAGGCTGTGCCATCCGAACCTTCGATGAAATCAGAAGGCTCGTTATCAGCGATCGCGCTATCATATATATTGCTCCAACCACCACGCATCGGCTGCTGAGCAGGTGGAATTGAGGACGCTGGGATGCTCTTGTTTTCTGGTGAAGGAACAACGTCGGACCAGTAGGGGGTTGGGTCCACAGTAGCGACCGAAGACGCATGGCGGCGACCGTTTTCTGCTTTAAATCAAAAGCAAAATGATATCAAATTGCAAGTGAAAAAATTACACGTCATACAAACCATTAGGCAGCCATCGTTGGTACATATTAGACGGTGGCGGAGGTCCTCTACGTTCGGTACCTGGCGGAGCGTCGAATGCACCTGAAGACATGCGCGTCCACGATTCAGGAGGCGCTGGTATTTGTTGGGCATGAAACGGTTCTCTTTCCCATGGCCTAATGTTAAATTCTTGTCTTCTACTAGCACCCGTCGGACCACGGGGTGCGTTTCGATATGCACCAGGGGGACCAGGCTCAGTAAAGCCACCGTACTCAGCAGCTAGGTACACATCGAAATGATAAGGGTCATATAATTTAACTATGCCCTTAATGGGCGTCGATAGAATGATATCAAGGATTGTTTTGATGGCATCAATCACAACTTGTGCAGATCCTTGAATGGCACACACACGTTCTGTAGACAACGGACAACATTGTGTGAATACTTTTATTGCCGCTTTCGTTTGCTGAAAAAAAATCGAATTAAAAATGACACTAGCAAAAAAACTGTGTCACTACTTACGTCTCTTAATTCTCGAATGCGTTGACCTCCCCTACCGATAATTCCTCCTGCGTGCGAAGTGTGAATTAGCAAACGTAGCTCAACTTCGCGTTCGGAATTCTTTTGAGGACGCTGCAAATGAGCGACGTAGAAAATTTTCGTGAGTCACATTAATTAGGCAGCGTAAAATCAACTGATATATATGTTTGTGCAAAAAACAAGCTCAATGTAAGCTTACATCGTCAATATAGCCGATGATGTCTCCGAGAATGTCATTAAGCGTGTCAAGCGAAGTGACGATCGACAGGACACTAGAAAAAGTAAAGCGATTAGATAAAATGAAAAAAAATGCTATGAGGACGGCACAAGTTTAGTTCGGCTATTATCAATATATATAATATAAACATCTAAGTATAGGACAATACCGTTCAGGGCCAGGACAATCAGGCACAGTGACACTCGATTTATACTGGGTTGGGTCAAGTTCCAGACCAGGTTTTAATGGGTTTGGTGCAATTGGTTGGTCACATTGGTTGCGAATGGCAGTGTGTGTTCAAATTCGGACAGTTATCGGGACAAGTTAATCCGATTCCAAAGAGCGGCCATAATTTAGGGCAATCCAAGAAGTTGACATAAGGGTAAAAGAAAAGAGGGAAGAACTAAGTAACCTCAGCTTCGACGATGTGTTAATTTGATAATCATCTCTCGCTCTCGCTTTCAATAATAATCGCTGTGATTGGTCACTGCTTCTGTCTTCAGGTATACAAAAAAACGCGTGTCTCTCAACTCTCAACTTACATGCTTCCGAAGATGGTTTATATTTACACCTCCTTTTCCGATGATTGCTCCCGCTTCCTGTTCGCATGAAATGAATCGAAATGAATCAAGGGTCGTTTTAAAAAATAGCATTAAAATAGCACTGAGGCTAAATTTTGCGTTCGCTTACTTTACTCGAAATAAGAAACCGAATATCGAGCTCCTCGCTTCGACGCATTTTTTTCGCACCACTGTTTTCTTCGTCGTCCGATGCCTCTAACTTTACATCGTTTCCGCCGCTCTCGTTATTTGTACTGTTCACCACTTCCTGTCCGTCGTCCATTTCGAGTTTGCGTTTACCGCTTTCGGCACTCATCGATACAACTGTTGCAAAAGTAAATGAAATGTGAACACTTCGCTTCGATACATTTGAAATCGTGCTTTTGCACGGTTGCGTTTGCAAAGCTGCATATAAACGTATGAAAACGAAGCGATCGAAAAGCGAAAGGCGAGACAAATGAAGCGAGTGTGTTCGGTCGCAACCGCGCCTTTCGAACCAAACTCTTGCGTTCGAACGCGAAAATGCGAATCGACACCATGTTATCGAAAGGATCCATGCGAGCGAATCGCTCACACTGTACAATTGCTTCGATTCGAATGCTGCGAGCAGTCGACTCACACTTAGTGTCAGTGGTCGCGGCCATAAAAACAAAGAGATCAATATTTTTTTATTGCAATTCGCGTTTTTCTTTCGTTTCTTTCGTTCCTTTTTTAATAATGAAACAAAATGATCGCGACTCTGTCGTCGCCAATGGATACCGTCGCTCGGCGACCGTCAAACAACATTCGCTCGCTTCGATACTTCGATTCAGCGTTCATCTCGATATCGATAGGGGCGCGAAGCCCTTCTTTTCGCTTTTCTCAATTTGAATTTTATTAAATTGCAATTAAACCGAAATCGATCGAAGTTTAAAAGTTAACATAAAATTGATCACTTCTTTGTGACAAAAAACTTTTTTGCCTCTTTTCCAGCTCTCTCTACTCGTTGTTATATCATTATTACAAAAAAATTGCCTCTAGGCTATTGTTTTACTATTTAATTTAATCCATTTCTCAGCGAGTTAAGTTATCAAACTCACAGAACACACTTTTTTCGCAGAGGCATATGATGCTTGACATATACACAAACACTCGCGTACACACGTAGCAAATATAAAATTCAGCGATGATACTTTATCGCTATGGAAACATTAGAGTTGCATGGTATAATTTTATGTTTAACAACCCTTTACGAGCAAAAAAGTAAACTTGAATCACACTATAGCTTTTCGTCGTAGTTTATGTATACGAATCGTGTGAAATAAGCGAATTGCTGCTTCTATTCATTTTCGATCTTTTTTTAATGCAAATCAATTGAAAAAGAAAAAATTCAGTTTTTCACTAAAGTTTACTCTGGACTAACAAAAAATTACAATTAAAGTGAACAACAATTAAAGCTTTTTTATGAAAAGAGTCATTTATAAAGCAATGAAAACTAACAATTGTTAAGTATGGATTTTTGGGTTGGTAAAATAGCTTCAATTCACTCTGAAAAAATTTTTTTTTCTGTGTGCAAACAACAGAATATAATAACGCAAAGAAAAAAGCATTTTGATTGTTGATTTTAGTAGACATTGCGATTTTTGTTGTTCACACTATAATCTTATAGTGAAAACTCAAAATTATAAATAGAAAGGAAAAGCAAAAATTAATATCTATTCTCATCGTTTCTGTTTTGTTTGAATGTATATAAAATTATGTATTCAAATGTTAAAACGCCAAAACTCTTTTTACTTTTGTCAAACAAAGCGAAATAAAAGCATTGAATTTATGAAAGTGAAGAAAGCTTACATGGAAAACAAACTTTGTCGATAATATGAATACAATTTGTGTGTCCTAAAAAAAAATTATTTTGGTTCAAATCAACAAAGAAAATTCGACAATTTCGATTTAAAGCTTAATTCTTTTTATTCGTATGTCTTCTAAAAATCACTTTTAATTGATTTCACTAGCATTTGTTTATCGCTTTAAATTTCTAAATTTTTATTATTTTTTGGTTTGCTAATAATATTTGTAAAGTTTTTTATTTTATGAAGTTTTTTTTCAAATTGTCTGCATTTTATTTTTAATCCAATTTCAGTTCATTTTAGGGTAAATCTAGAGAGAAGAATATAAGTTTCAACGCCTAACAGCTTGAAAATATCGAGAGACTCTCAACATTTTAGAATAAGGTCACCGCCATTGCATCATTGCGTAAATATTTTAACTCTTCCAAAACTTTCTAAAAATGTTGCTTCATACATAAGAATTTTAAAGGCACATTTATTTTATGCGAATAATATTTTAAAACTTTTATACAATTAAAATGTCAAAGCAGACTGACAACTTATTGAGTAGGAGTGAATTTCATTTATTGTTTCTTATTACAGTGTTTTAAACTTACATTTCACATTTTGCAAAAACACTTTAACGCCCGCTTTTGTGTAAACAAAGCGCGCGATGAAAGTGTTTTTTGCAAAATGTGAAATACTTTCTTCAAAATGTGAAATGTAAGTTTAAAACACTGTATTATGATTTTCAATTTGAGTTTTCCATACGATACATTAATTAATTGCAGTTTCAGAACTGAATATACTAGTTTTATTCAAAGTTTAAATGAAAAGCGACGACATCGAAAACATGTTTCTACTCATTTTAACTTTCTAAGTCAGATTATGTTTCGTGTTTTTTAGGTGATTTTTAGAACGCGATGAGGCTATGGCATGTTAAGTTATACTTTTTTTCAATTTTCTATCAACTCAGATGAAATTAAAGAGTATTGCATTGATGAATTAAATTATTTTTTCTTAGCATCATATTTCTCATCTAACAAGCTGATAATTTAAACTCTAAAGAGCAATCCAGTTTACAAGTTTGTCATTTATTTAAAAAAAATTTCAATGTTATAAGCTTAGATTTTATGAATCTAAAGTTATTGAAATTTTTCACGAGTGCTCAAAATGTATTCTCACTCGTTCAGAAAAGTAGAAACTGTTTTTTTGAGATAAAAATATTTGAAGAATGTGTTATGAATTTCATTCGCAATATTCCTTTACGTATATGTGAAATAAGGAATATCAATTTTGTTAGAACATCGAAAATTAATCAAAATATTGCAAAGTAATAAATTATTAAAAATTCACAATGAAAGTTTCTTTTCTCGCTTCTGCAATTTTGTTTCTTTAATTAAATTCATAAAGAAATTTCTTTTATGATTTTCATCGAATTAAATAGAAAATGCGCTGAATAGAAAATTTTCTCAACTTTTATTTATACACCCATTAAAAACGAAAGTAAAGCATAAATTTACATAAATGTTGCTCCTTCTCTTTCACTCTTTCAGTGAGTTTCTTTTCGTTAAATTTATTTTTGCGAACAAACTCACATTTCAACTAAAAATTCACTCAGATTCGCGATCGTAATAAACGAATTTGCAACAAATTTGTAACAGTTCTTAATATAACTTTTAGAAAATCTTTTTTTGTCCACTTATTTTTAACCCCAGATTTTTAAATTCTGGGCCTAAATTCAATGTTTTAAAATCGAAAATATCAACTTGATAAAAATTTGTTTCATTTTAGAAGCTTAACTCTGATAAATAGAAAATAAATAAACCCATTTTATGGATTGATGAGTATATCAGAACATTAATCATTTTTTTTTGTTGAAAAATTAATTTCATTTTGTCTTGTCAACTTTATTAACCACTAGCTTAATTTTTTACAAGTTAATTTCACTTCAAAGCGAATATGTTTTCAGAAAATTGAGATCAAACCGCATTAAATTTTTTAAAAAATTTCTTATTCATTCATATTTTAAATTGCTTTTGGATTCGCCAATTAAAGACAAGTCGAAAACGATTGTTCGTTAGGCGAGGAAAAATTAATTTAAAAATTTTTTAAATTTACAATATCATTGATTAAATATTTAGACATTCCTAAAGCTTTAAGCGAGAAGCGAGAAGTTAGCCAAGTTTTCATCTAATTTTTTAGAATTCTGCTCAACCGCAACATATTTTTCTCTGACAAAATAAATATGTTAAAAAAACTTTCTTGACGACATAATAAACTGTGAAAGAAGTTAAATTATTAAAATTCCTAAGCTTTGATTGCATTTTTCATAAATCAATTTATTTTATCAATTAATAAAACAGTGGAAAAAAATTATTTTTAGCTTTTAACAACTATGCCATTAATTTTTGTCGAAGCGATGTGATGAAATGCAAAAAATTATAACAATTTGCGCCGTTGGTTTTATTTAATTTGACATAATTAAATCTCATTGTACTTAATTACGCTACAATGAGCGCAGGTTTCTCTGTGGGTTTCTTTATAGTTTCATACCTGTTTGCGTTGATTTTGAACAATTAACCGCCTGAACTAAATCAGCTAAATTGCGCTTAGATAAGATCTATTGTTAAGGTCAAAATTTTAGCCGAAAACTGTTTTTACACTTAATAAAATGCGATATTCAATCACGAGAATGACGCTTTCGATGCGTGACACTAATGCTCTCCGTTGTTAAACTCGCGAACATTTTCAAAGAAATTAATTTAATGAATGTTGCAATTATCAGTGTCAAAGTAGGTAGAAATCGAGACAAAACTCTACCTGAATTTCCCATATCGTAATAATACAAATACATGGGACGAGTGAAATGAATTATCGTATGATCAAATCCACTCGGTAATTTTCAATATTAAGAGAGGTGATAATTTAATAAACAGTATGACAGTGTTCAATTCAAAAGTAAACGCAATGAAACGAGGTTCGAGTTTTATTAAAGTCGCTATTTAATAGAAAAGCGAAACCCTTTTGACATCGCTTTTATCAGTGCAAAATGAATTGAAAGCGCAATTGCGTGTTCTCATTGCAGGAGCAATAACTAATGACCATTGATCAAAGCGAAAAAAAGCAAAAGGACAGAAGTACTTACATTGATGTATAAATTGAGCTGTCAAATGATATGCGGCGGCCAAAGTTTTGCAAACGAGCAGTGCTAATGTTTAGTAAAGTTTCGGCAAAATAAAAGAGTTTCGTGCTTGTCGCGCGTCTGCGAAGAATTGCCAAATGTTATACAATTTTCAGGGCGTTTTATAGATGCAAAAGAAAGTTACGAGACAGCCTTAGCCAATAGTTCTGAGCTCTAGCGAGATTTCGATTTTCATCCTGAAAAGGTATAAAAAATGAGGACTTTCTCAGCTAACTTAATCGTTGCCACAATAAAAAAATGTTTTTTATAGCAATATTGATATTCTCGCCTCTATAACACACACACAC
>NCKU01000395.1:0-28539 GCA_003675995.1 Dinothrombium tinctorium | reverse complement strand
TCTCTCTCTCTCTCTCTCTCTCTCTCTCTCTCTCTCTCTCTCTCGTTTGCCCTCTTTAGATTTGCTGCGAACGCTTGTGTTGTTGACAACAATTATTTTTGCAAATAGCGAACGGTAAAATAGACGACGACAACAGGTACGAAGCATTTGTAAAATAACGCTTACCTAAATGATAATGTAAATAGGGTGGGTCGTCTTCCGAGTGATTTGTATATTTGGCACATTGCAATTGGATGCTAGTGGAAAATAGGAGCACAGCGAAAAGAAAGTGTCACCAAAGCCGGACATAAAAAAATTGTTTTCTCATTCGATGGCGATCATCTTTTTTTTCAGTGATAGCGGAAAAACCTTTTATATGTGTACCATAGGCTTTTGTCTATTCTGTGGAAATATCGAACCTTTCTTTAGGTTACTATGGAGCATATTTCGATGCTGCATTTCAAAACAATTGCTGTCGCTAAAAATGCACAGCATAAGTGACAAAGGATGAAAATTAATCGCACACAAGTTTTTTTTTCATAGTCTCATTCCATGTATTACTTTAGTTCGGGAAAAACAAACTCAACTATGGAAATCGCATGAGAACCGATGCACTGAAGTGTAATATTCATTTCTCATCAATCGAGAAACAAAAATCTAAACGCGATCGATTTCAAAATTCATGATTACAATTTTAATCTAAACTTTAATGCGTTTTAAAAGCAATACATTAGCTTCAAACAAAAAAATTGCATCGCTTCTTCGCACACCGGTGCGATGATAGTAACAATCGATCTGCTTTTCTATCTACGTGTGCGAATCTATAGCATTAATTGTAATTTTGAAAATTCTAGAAAAAAAAACACACACACACAAACACACACACAAAAATAATTATTTTTTGTAACGATTGCAGAATTGTTTTCTCCTTTTTTTTCTTTCTCTCACTCAATAAGTCTGCACAATCGATCGATATTCGCAATATTTTCAGTAAGAAAAAGTAATTTGGACTATGAATATAAAGCGAGATGATGAAAAAAGAAAACTCGGGCGATACATCTGAATATAGTAAAGAGTATGCAAATTAATGTTGCGGTCGATCGGTGCGAAAACCCGGAAATACTTGTCAGCGATGATCATTGCATGCAACACACAGTTTTCATTCTTTGTAGGTCATAAAAAAGCGATAAAGTAAAAAGATCGCTTTGCACTTATCAAGGAGACAAATTTTTTCTTGCTAGAAACTTTGCGATGCTTCTTGAACCTCTTTTTTTTAAACTTGAGACACTACCTAAAAAAACTTTCTCAGAAAAGTTGCTTAGAACGCCAAAAAAATTGTATGCTGAAAGAAATTTATGACGAAATTCATCCTCAACAAACAAATATAATCTTGTGCGAAAAAAAAGTTAATGCGACTGAAATTAATGTAACTTAATTAATGCAATTATTAAAGAGCGAAAACGAAACAAAGAAAATTCTTTCTCTAGTGCGCTATAAACAACTTGTTATTCATTTAGAAAACGTATAGGTAATTTCTAGAATAGCGATAGCGAAAAAGTTTGTTTGCTTTGAACTCTCTTCTCGCATTTTATTACCTTTTAATCGCAATTGACATCAAAAGGAAGCGTGAAAATGAAGTGTTACTCTTTAAAGGTGTTTTCGGCGAAACGATTTTGGCTTTCGTTCACATTCAAAAATAACATTGCGAGTTTGTAAACAAAAACAACTCTAAATAAGTTCACTTTTAAGAAGTTAACGTTTTCGCTTTTTTCTTTACAAAACACATGTTTCATTTCTCGAATCAAATAAAGTAACACTTAATGAAAAGAGTGTAAAATTAGAAAAGCGAGTACGCGAATGAAATTTTGGGTGTTGTGTGAAGTGTAAAAAAAAAGAAAGAGAAATTCGCTAAATTAACCATTTTCTAGCCAAAAAAGTGGAAAGCAAAGCAACACAGAGAATAGTTAGAGATCAATTTGAATTGCGAGCAAACCATAGAAAGTTACGCTTTTTACCAGGTACTCGCTTCAAATCGTCTCGCTCATTGATATGTTCGCATGTGCAACGCTTTTTAAGTGATGCAACGTTTACACAAGCTTAAACAATGTTCACTCGAGAATAAGGAGGGGCGCAGATAAAATGAGTTTCGCTTTCACTTCTGTTCATATTTCAAAATGCTCAAAAGTAATTGACATTTACTTAGAAAAGGTTGTCATTATGATAAAAAAAAAATTCTAAGAATAACGTAACTACAATAGAATAATTTTTAAAAAGCAGCGAAATGCTAAATGTAAGTAAGACTTCTAAAAAAAAAAGCAAAGAATGTCACCTAAAATTATATTTTCATATCTGAATTTGTTATCTCACTTTGTCAACAAATTCCTTTATCATATTACATTTAATTTTGTCACTTGATGAGTGAACTTTTTCACAAGAATTCCGTGAAAAAAAATTAAATTTATCAGATGAAATTGCTTAACATAATTTCCTCAACGAAATGCTTTCAATTTCAACGAGAAACGTTTTTTGCTCAATGGAATTTTAAATCTATATTCAAATGAAATGTATCAGGGAGTTTAAAATGCTAAATCTCAATTTTACATTCATTTATTATATTGCACTCAAAAATGTTTAATGTCCCTGTTCGTTTAAAAGTCTTGTAAAATTTTTTGTTTTGCATGATCATCTGCATTTTTGTATGAAAATTAAAAAATTAAAGCGATTGAAAAATGAAAAACGATCGTAAAAGTTTCAACATATTTAAGAAATAAACTAATAAAATATTTCAATAAAAATAGCTTTTGCTGGAAATTTTTACATTTTAAAGGTCTAATATTAGCTGTTGTGGCAGTAAAACCCACTGACTACGATTTAGACTGCTTAGTCGAGTACCTTTTGGTAGAATTTATATTCAGCAAACCTATTTAAATATCCGAGTAGCAGTTATACTTCTTTTATGTTACTTTAACATTTCAGGCTCGATTTTTAGTAAAGTACCGTCGATGTGAAAAGACTTGGCAAACTAATAAAGTGAACTATAATAACTATTCACATTGTTTACCCTAAAGTTTAACTTTTACGCGATTGTTTCTCAATAAAAGTATAAGTTGAGTGTGTGTGTGTGTGTCTGCATTGCTTGATTTGCCTTGACTTCATCTTATCGTCTATGCGATTCTAATTTGTTTAATAATATTCAGTCAGAAAGCTCCATTTAAGAAGTGTAACGATTTTTATATTCTTATTTATGGACTAAAGCTTTTTAATTCTTTCCCAAAAGATATAAGAAATGAACAAAATTATGTTTTGAAAACGCCAGTCGTTAATTTGTAATTTTGACTCAATATTTTAGACAAGTCGCTAAGATTAAATATTCAAATTCAATTTTTAAATTTCATTCATTTTCAAAAAAAGACAAAAGCGTCAATAAATTACTAGTTAACTTTGTTACTATTTGCTTATCATGTTTAAGTTTGACTTAGTAAACAATGGCTTGTAGAACTTTTCTGGTCTAGTTTTTCCATCCGTAATAGTCAGGCTGCAAAGGCTAAAATTTCGTTCACTGTTAGCGCTATTTGCGGGCAAAATTAGCGAGAAGGAATCTGCTCTTTAAAGAAATGAATAATATTAAACTTTCGCGTATGAAAATACGCAAGACGGTTTTAAGGGTGAATAGGGTTTCCAAAAAAAGGGAAAGGCACTTTTCTCGAACCCGTCGGGATTTTCGGGTTTTCCATTTCGGTTTTTAGTTAACTGCTTCAAAATCGTATACTCAAAGCAGATATTGAGCTGTTTTCAATTCAAGATTGTGTTCAGTTCTGCAGATACGATCGCACAAACGATGGATTCACACGAATAAGATAAATGTTAAGAAAAAAGAAAATGAAATAATACAGCTATACATTTAAAGTTTTGTGTTACGATGTCAAAGTGTTTTATTTAGCCTAAATCGGATGTCGCACACTTTTGACGTTTGCTTTTTCACAAATGGTAAGCAAGCTAGACATTCGATTTATAGATTTCCAGAATTTATCATCTTGAAATTTATAGCCTCTTTACCTTCTTGAAAAAATATTCAAATCTGTTGTAACGTTTATGACACCGAAAATGTTATTGATAGCACTCAAATCTATAAAGTAGTTCACATAAATCTATATTTTCTCATTTATGTCATTCCTTTTGTATTTTACATTTGTACTTCCAACTAAAAATGACACTATAAAACTTGCGATGATGAATCCGCATTTTGTGATTTTTAAATGAAATTCAATTCATTTTAAAAGCAAAATTGGATGAAGATATCATTGGCAATGTATTTGTAGCTCCATAAAGGTTATGATATGGTGTAAACACATTCACAAAAATTAAAAATGCAATCAGATTAAAATTATTCAAAAATGGAAAGATTTTGTGCGAAATTCGTAAAAATTTGACGAGGTAAAATGTTTCATTTAAAACACTTTTGGAAAAAAAAAAATTAAAGCACAATAGTCTAAAAGCTATAAAATTTTCAGTTGAAAGAGTAAAATTTTAATTGCTTATTGATCTTCAAAAAACTCAGTTTTTTAAAATTTACTTACTTTCTTGATTAGTTGATTGAATTGATTATCTAATAACGAATTTAAAGACTAATTCCTAAATGTACTATATGAAAAATTGATATGTGATAAGCCGTTATTGCAAAAGAAATGGAGAAACGTGTTGCCATAAATGCAATTTGTCGAAAATATTACAGGCTTCTTCGATTTTTTAAATATGAAAAAAGAAATTAAAAAAAAATTCAAATCTTTATCTCAAATCGAATATGGATCGAATCGTAAAATCGAGCTAATGCAATGAACATTTCAATATCTGATATCAAAGTTTGAGAAAAGTTTTAAATTTTATCGAAGTAAGATGAATAAAATTTACGAAATGTTAAAGATATTTTTATTTCTTTTCCTGAAAATAGAAAGTAAATTGCAGTTTTTTTCGCTGGGTTACGAAGATCAAGTTAGCGTTATTTTTAAAAGCCTATAATGATCACAAGTAACGGCAATGTTGTAAAGTAAGTGAACATTGACTAAAAACAAGCAAAATGATAAAAATAAAAGTTGGGCTTAAAAGCCAAATAAAAAATGACGTTCAAGCTCAAATAAATAGACTCTTAATTCTGAAATTTAATACTGCACAACAATTTGTTGCTGTGCAAAATTAAACGAAAAGTTTTTTACTAAAGTTAAATGAAGCGCAACTTTTTTATTCATGAGAAAATTTTCTTAAATAAATTGTAAAATAAAAAGTTACGAGGATTTGAATTCGAAGAATTTCATTAAACGTTTGTTTAAACTTTTGACTTGAGTTAAAAATTTTAATTAATATCGAAATGTCTACACTTATCGCTAGGATTCCAATTTTGTGTGACCATTTAATTTTTAAAAGTGTCTAGAAAAGATTAAAAAACCTCGCATTAAGTCAACATATTCAAATTTTGACTAATTTAGATAAGAAAATCACACAAAATCATTTGCTTTTGTCACTTATCACTTGAATCATCTAAAACAGATAGAAACACATAATTTGAATGAAAGATGATAAAACTTTCCTCAAACGGTAAAAATTGTTGCTAAATAAGAAGATATATTAAACATAAATAAACTCAACATTTTAATCGTATATTCACGTTTACACAGCTACTATAGCGATTATTTTCACTTGAAAGTTTTCATAAAAAAAAAGATTTACATTGCTTTTGCCATAAACAATAATCTTTCAAATCCCAATTTTTCTTTATTAAAGAATCAAGCAACTTCTCTTCTTTTTTACTTGAGATAAAATCTCAATCTCTCACTGATTGAATCTGAATCGTTTTCAAACATTCTGAAAAGTGGAGCGATGATTTCTCAGTTGGGTGATTGTTTAGAAAAATACGCAATTTTGTTAAATTATAGGCATTTAACAGAAAATTAAAATTGAACCATTTAAAGGTATTGGGCAGCATCTGAACTGACATCGATTCAAAAATCAAAATATTTTATGATTAAATAGCTCGATCTTTAGGTATTCATGTAAAATAGATGTTTGAATACATTTGAATAGACTGTTAAAATGCGAACTGCAAATTTTTGTGTAACTTCACTTTGAAAGCATTTTATTTAAAACACTCTAATTAAAGTTAAAACTTACTTTACAAGTTAGCAAGTTATACATCGACCACCGAAATCACAAAACGCAGAGTTTTACACATTCCCGATGTTGAGTGGTTTTGCTATATCTCATCCTTTATTAAAAGTATCAAGTTAATTTCATTTTATATTTTATAATTTTCTAATGATGAATTATATAGAAATTAAAAGTTAAATAATATAACAAAGAATAAATGCAGTTAATTCTAAAGCCCAAAAATAAAATTTTACACACTGACAGGTGCGAATTTATAGAGAAAACGAGTATTTTAAAACTCAAAAATATTGTCGATGCTGTTCAATCAATGTAATGGTGTTCTATGTTTTTATTAGAGCCAAACACTTAAGCGTTACGTTTAATGACAACTTTTTCGCCGTTTTCTGTAAAATAAAAATGGGTTACAAAGTTGTTTATTAGAAAGTTTGTCATATTTTCTGCTGAGTAACATGTAAATTGCCAGAAGGCAAATAACCAAATTCATATTCTTTATATTTAAATATTTGCATTTAGTAATTTAACGTTTAAACTTGACCTTAACACACTTGAACTTTGTACAGGAAGTGTTCTCGTGTATTTAAGTTCATCAATTCAACTTTTTTGTGGTTTCTACTTTAAATATACGAAAACTATTCGAAAAGAAGCGATCGCTTTTCGACTTCTATTATACACGAATGCGCACTCGGAATCAAAAATCACAGCATTGCTGCATTTGTGTCTAAACAATTAAAGTGTGTAAATGAAATGCGTGTCACATTACCGATAGGTGGCTAAGTTAATGAAAAATGAAAAATTCAACGACCGTAATTCAGCCGTTTTTCAAAGAGTCACCTATTCGATTATGACGCGCATTTCATTGACATGCTTTATATTTAATTTTCAATTTCATACAATAAAACCTCTCCTAACGGACATCTCTCTATAACGGTCAGATTTTTTTGACCCCTTTGGTGTCCTTTTAAAGAGAGGTTTCACTATATCTGTTTTCTCAACTCAAGACATTAAAGCAACATGTTTTCTTCTATTTGACTCTTATTAAAAGCTTGATCTCAAACAAATAGAAATTCAATGTTCATTTAAAATGTTAATTTTTGTTTTTCTCAATACAAATTACACCTGGTCTTAATTTGAAGTTACATAAAATTTTTCCGAAAGTTTCTTCACTATCATCACTTTTATTAGTATAAGAGTGATTGAAAGATTGCTATTCGAAATTTTATCGGTTGTTTGAGTGTAATCAAAATAATTTTTTCTCAAAAAGCTCATAAAGCTTGTGAATTCAAAATTTGCCTGATTAAGAGCAGGGTGCTGCTGGAAACGGACGTACGTCGCAGATTTCGCATATGAAAACTTACTAGGAACCCATTCGAATTGTTCCAGCCTTTTCTCTCTCAAAAGTTTGCCTTAACAAAAATACAAATGCGGCATTAAAGGATCCACAATTCTTTAAGTTATTAACTAGCAAATGAAAACTTGTTAGTTATCTTAAAACTCTTAATTTTATCAACAAATTGCAACTTTCTTTATAGAAACTGCGCTCGCTTCAATTCGACAATCTTTCAAAATCAACTTTTTGAAATTTGAACTCGTTTTAAATTTTTCAAATTGCTTTCAAATTGTAAAATTTGATCTGAAATTAGCAGTTAAGAATCGTTCTTATCCAGCTTTTTACTTTTATGCGATCGCAAAATTGTTTTCCCCGTTGTTGAATTTGTTAACATGCGAACGCAACAAGCCTGCGATTTTCTGACTTTAAGTGCACTAATTTCAAAACAGCGTATCTCGCTTTACATCGTCAGTTGAGCGCTTTTGAAATAAATAAATTCAATCATTGCAAAAAAGTGCTTCAATATTGATAATAACCTGTTGTTGAATATTAGTGACATGCAGTGAATTGATGTGAACTTAACGACTGCACTTTTGTATGCATTTACGTTCTTTATTAATGTTTATTCTTTACTTAATTTAGGAAACGGATGCTCTTAACTGCTGTTGCATCGCATTCTAACAGGAGTTTGAATCGTTTCTCGAACTTATTCGCGTTCATTTTCACAGTCTCGCCATTAAATTTGCAACACTAGTTCTGCTGCTCTTTGCTTATTCGCAAGCGGTTCGATCGCACTCTGCAAACTATCCCTATTCGGAACAAAGTTTAAAACGTAAGGGGCGGGGAAAGTGAGCGAAGTTCGTTAAAACCGACAAGCTTTCGGCTTTTCTCACTTCTTTGTTTCGCGAAAATGTCCGTCCTTTCGACCGATGGCACGCACCCGAAACCGTTCACGCTTCAACTGCTCGAGGATTTGTATCTCACTCGACGTCTGAGCGATGTGAAGTTCGAGTTCGACGGCGAATTCATCTCTGCGCACCGATCTATTCTCGCAGCAAGCAGTCCCTTCTTTTTGAGTTTGCTGTATGAAGACGAAACCAGGCGAAAGTTCACGCTTCAAGCCTCGTCGAAGCTGTTTGAGATCGTACTCCGTTTCATTTACACGAGCGAGGTACAAATTGACGATTTGACCGAACACGAAACGCTCGATTTACTTTGTATGTGTCAAACATTTCAATTGCCGTTTTTGGCTGATATTGTTTCGAAACGCATCGACACAATCAGAATCAATTTCGAGAATGTCAACAAGCTTTTTCAAACCGCAGTCGATCTTCATTTATCTTCTTTTGCCGAAAAATGCTTACAATATATTGATTTAAACTCGCAAATTGTGATAAATAAATCGGAAGTATTCGCTCTTTTCTCTCGCCAATTGGTTGAAAATATAGTCGGACGCGACACTTTTCTCGCTGAAGAAATCGATATTTTTAAAGCTTTAAAATGCTGGTCTGAATTAAATCCTCTTCAAGATTTGAGTGCTGTATGGCCAAAGATTCGATTAAATTTAATTTCAATCGAAGATTATTTGAAATACATTCAGCCAACAAATCTGATTTCGGAGATTCAATTCTTAAACTCGTTTAAACAAGAAAAGAAACGCCGATCAAGCCTTGATGTGAATCCGATCGTGTTTTGTGACAAAATAATCGTTTCGACTTCAATTCAACAAAATTCAAATCTGAAAATTCTGTCTGAAAAACAGTCTGAGAAAAAAAACGAAAAAAGAAAATGTATAAAGAGGCTCCAAAATTTTGCCTCACATAATAATGGTTCTTTCATTTCAGTAAAGCAAATTGATTCAAAAGAAAATACGATGCAACTTGAATGTAAGATAAAAAAATTAAGAAAACTTCGTACAGATATTGCGAGCACTGCGTTTTACCTTTTTAATTTTGAGTTTAAACTCATTGTGCGTCCACTTATTTTTAGAGAAGTTACAACTTCTTTACGGTTTTATCTTTACTGTCAATGCAATTCAAATTCAAAGACATGGTCATGTAGAACAAAAACCCTGATTCGCGCTATTTCAAATGATGGGAAAAGAAAGCCTCTTCAAAGGAGAATGTTCAAAAACTACAATTCTGATATTAACTTGCGCAGTTTAAATTTTTATTTGACTAGAGAAGAAATCTTTGATCCCGACAAAGGAATAGCAAAAGAAGATTGTATTGCCTTAGAATTTCACCTTACTATTGAAAGTTTCACTCAATAGTGAAACTATTTCACATCAATTCACACATGTTTGACATGCTTGATAATTGTGCGCAACGGATTTGTATCGATCATATGTTTGTATTTTTTTAATTTCTAAATCAGTCAATAAAAATTTTTAGGCTGATTTAATTCTGTGCTGAGTCTGATTTACAAATTAATTTTTATTTTCGAAAATTTAACAAAATTAAATTCAAAAAACTTTACACAATGTTGGGACTAGGATAGTAGATAAGTTTTACATTACATTAACATAGAATATCTTAAATTTTGCAATGATATGATATGAAATTATTAATAAAAAATATGTATTGAGAAAAGATGCAATTTGATAGCAGACTATTTACATTGCTTATCTTTTGAAAGATTACAAGATTGAATCATCAGATTGTTTCTAAAATTTCTACCACTTATACAGAAGACAATAAATTAAGTTGAGTTTCTTTACGAATTTTTTTACGGTTGAATTTGGGAACAATCATTAAAGCCTTTGTTTAAGAATCTATAAAGTGATGTTAACAATAGAGATTTTTTGCCTCCTGTCAAATATCAC
Source organism: Dinothrombium tinctorium (assembly GCA_003675995.1). Lineage (NCBI taxonomy): Eukaryota > Metazoa > Arthropoda > Arachnida > Trombidiformes > Trombidiidae > Dinothrombium > Dinothrombium tinctorium. Next base: position 18,250 of record NCKU01000395.1, on the reverse strand, counting down.
CGATGCAAATTTAACGACCATCTAATAAGAAAAATATGAATAGTAATGATAAATATTTGAATATGAGTGATAGTCAATCTTTTCTAAAGTTGTTATAAAAATTAAAATGGAATACAACCAAATTAGAAAAATGAGAGGAAGATTAATAGAATGAGGTGAAATTTTTTGAATTGAAATTCAAAGTCGATTTGGATTATCAACGTTAAAATCTGTTTGAGAAACGTCGACCGAAACAAATGCTTCTAAAATTATTGAGTTGTTTTTTACAAAACCTTTATAAGGATTGGTTATTTCACGCCTTGTTGCAAAACAATGAAAACCATAATCATTTTCATCGCAATTGAAAATTCGAGTGAATTTCTTTACCAAAGGCTTGATTTTCTTCTTTTGCGAAATTAAACGAAGTTCAACTTTTGCTTTGCAACGCCAACTTCGAGATACAGATTTTCCATTGCATTGAATGTAAAGACCTAAACATCGAGTTCCACGAAACACTCGAGGAATTGCAATCAGTCGCCAAGGCAAATAATAAGCATAAGTTGGCGGGCTAATAAGAACTCGGCGAAAATTCTTCAAATCATCTATTTTATGGGTAAAAGTGACTTCTGTTATATTATTCGTTTCTTCGCCGCTTAATATCGCAAATGAAGCTGAGAATGTTTCAAAATCAAATTTATAAGCCAAAGTCTCTTGAGTAGCCTCACTTTCTTCAAGTAGTGTATCATCACCAAAGTTTTCCATGTCACTGATAGTACTGATGTTGGCATCAATGGAAGTTCTCGGCTTCTTTGCATCTCTAAATGAATTTAAAAATTGTGCCTCTGTTATCAAATTGGTTGGCTGAATGTATTTCAAATAATCTTCGATTGAAATTAAATTTAATCGAATCTTTGGTAAAAAGCTTTTCAGATCTTGGTAATTATTCACTTCGCACCAGTTTTTTAAAGCTTTAAATATATCGATTTCTTTGGCGATGAACGTGTCGCGGCCGATGATGCTTTCAACCAATTGTGAAGGGAAACGAGCAAATATTTCAGGGCTATTAACCACACTTTGAGAGTTTAAGTCGATAAATTGTAAACACTTCTCAGCAAAAGACGGTACTGCACAATCGACGGCGATCTGAAAAAGTTTACCAACATTCTCCAAATTAACTGTTGTCTCGTCAATGCGTTGCGAAACGAAATCGGCCAAAGCGTTCAATTCACATTGTTTACACAACAAAAGCAAATCGACCAATTCTTGCTCACTAAGTGCGGTGAGGTCCACATTACCGGAGTAAATGAATTCAAGCAGCAATCGAAACGAACGAATCGTAGTTTTAATCGAGAATTTACGAAAATATTGATTTTCGCACAATAGTCTTTCGAAAAAAGGGCTACTCGCGGCCACAATGCTTCTGTGAGCAGAGATGAATTCGCCATCGATTTCAAATGTAATGTCCGCCAAACGTTTGCTTTCATACAAATCGTTCAATAATTTAAACGCAAAATTGTCATTTAAAGCACGAGACATTTGCATTTAGCTTCGCTTTTCTTTTCGATTTTCTTTATTGCCTCATCCATCTTAGAGTCGAATCGGGCTTTTATACTAATTGCGAAGATAGTTTTTCAAGAAATCAAGCTTTCGAGGAAAGCATTCCAATGGTTGCAGCTTTTCTCACAAAACTCAGCATGGCGAACGGCGAACTTCATTCTTTAGAAAACAATTCCGTTTTTACTTTCTTGTCAATTTGAAGGCGCAGCAGTTTAAATACAGTCATTGGCAAAAATATGTGCACAAATGACTTTACGGGAGAGCTGTTGCCATCTGTTGCCGCTCAATCGCAACGCAAAACTATTGTCGTACACTAAAAAATGTGTTTAATTCTGCTTACGGAACCCCTGCTGCCATCTATAAATATGCTCTTAATATCAACATTTATCGAAAATTCACAATTTTTCAGCGTATAGAACCTGCCATCAACTTTTATGTTGTAAATTTTCGATAAAAGTTGATATTTATAGTATAGATATAGATGGCAAAAACAAAGTTTTCCCCCATAGACTTTATCATAAAGTTCGCAAGTGAATATAACTTCGCGCAAACATTATGTGAACAAAACGACTGTGGATCTTTTAATGCTGCATTTGTATCTTTGTTATGGCAAAGCTCTGGAACCATTCGAATGGGTTCCTAAGCGTTAATAACTCGGACCGATAAATTGAAGTGAAAGTGCTTTGTGTAATGTGTCGATTTAATTTTTTTTTGTTTAAAGAAAAATATTTACACTTACTCTCTTTTCTATCCAATTATCTGGTTTTTATTTTATCCCAATCACGAGTTTAAGTTTGTTCGTCATTGCATTTCATTGCAGATCCATTTTATCTTTAGATTAAATAAAATAATTGTTAAGTTAAAAGAAAACATTAATCTAAAAACGTAAGCAATCAGAGTTCACTTTTAATGATTGTGCATTTTTCATGCAATTTTAATTCAATTTTCAATAGTTTTTTACCATAAATTCGTCTAATTTTCATTATTTCAAATATTATTTTTCTTGATTTAAAAATTAAAGTAAAATAATCAAACGAGTAAAATAATTCAGTAAAATAAATTTTTGCCTCATTTAATTTTGTTCGTTTTGATTAATTTGATTAAAAATTTAATTTTAAACTTTTTCGCACATTGAAGTGGCAAATATGTTTTTCACCTCTGTGATTATATTGTTGGCAGCAAACATTGCAAATAGTTATCCTCGAGGTGCGCCGGAAAGAGTTTGTCAAACTTTATTCCCAAGACATAGTGGCGCTCAGGCTCAGACAGTCAAAGCACCTTACCGCATAAACGTCACTCCGAACAATGACAGCACAGAGTTCAAAGTTTCAATTGTTTCGAATGAAGGTAAGAATTTCAAAGGATTTATCCTTCAAGCTCGAAGCTCTTCAAATCCAAATTTAATTGTTAATGGCGAATTCAGTGCAAAAGCTTTGACGAAAACGATTAAGTGTCAAAGTGAAAACGTAAGTAACTTTAATTTATTGCTACCTTAAAAAACAAGCTTGTGTGTATCTGGCTGGAATAGCTTTTCTTAAAAATTTTCGATTTCAAACCAGCTCATTGCCAAAACGATTGCTCAAAATCTCGCCCGTTATCCAACCATTTGGCACCCAAATGTGCTTTTATGTGCCCAAACACCCAAATCCTATGAAAAATCCTAAAACAAGCAACAAAGTAGACATTAAAATTTCATTTATTCTTTCAAAACAAGTTTTTATCTGCGTTCATGAAAATTTGCATTATCACGAAGCGTTTTCCACTCATTGCAAACATATTCTTTAGGATGCTTTGACTCATAATAGTGCCGCAGAGAAAAGTTCTATTTCGACAATTTGGAAACCAAAGTCTAAAATTTCACCGATTCGCTTTAATGCTACAATTGTGCGATCGAAGTTAGAATTTTGGACCGACATTATATCAGACGAAATTATATTAAGTAATGAGTACACCGGTTGTGGAACGTCGAGGAACTGTTTTGGACTCCCGCGCGGCTGTGTCAACTCGAGAAACTGTGATCTTCTCTTGACTGCGATTTTCGAGCAAAATATTCACGTGAGATTTGAACTTTTCGGAAAAGTGTCTGTAGCGCAATGGTTTGCAATGGGTTTATCTAACGATAATTTAATGGGTGACGACAGTGTTACAGAATGTCAAGTAAATGAAGCCGGCGCAACGCTAATAAGAGAAAGTTGGAATATAGTTGTTAAAGAATCTTATTCAAACGTGTACGTTAATGCAAACGAAACAGTTGCTCAGAATTTACAAACAAAATCTGAAGACGGCTTTGTGAAATGTGCTTGGAAACGAGATATGAACACACAGGTGAAAGGTTCATCGTTCGATTTGTCAAACATTTTCGTTCTTCTAGCCTACGGCCCTTTTCAAGAAAGTAATTTCAAACTTTCACAATAATAAAGCGCTTTTTAAATTGCTTCTTAAATTAGATTCGAATACGGAGAAAAGCATACATACGGAAAAAATTGTCTCATCATCGAGAGTAAATTTTTTCAAATATTCAGTCATAAGTGGAAGCAGCAGGGTCCATCTTTTAGTTAAATTCCACGGTTCTTTAATCTTTCTTCGATCAAAAGTCTGATTCGCATTCTTTTTTAGGATGTTTAATGGTTATTGTGTGGTTCGGTTTAGTGGGTAGCGCAATTACATTGGCTCGAGATAGTAAAGATGTGTTGAAAAAGAAGATGGTGCTCGGAAAGCCGCTTTGGTTTATTGTGCGTCAAAATTTTGATTTCATTTCATAAACATTGTTGATTTTTAGCTGCACTCAGGAATTATGATCTCAAGTATAGTGTTTGCCATTATTTCGATGCTATCGATTATAGTCCACTTGCGTGGCTTTAGAATGGTGAGTTATTTGATCACAAAGCATTAAATTAATGCCATTAATCATTAAAATTTGTGCCCAGAATTCAGTTCATCCCTATACTGGTATCGCTACAAATATTTTTATGGTTCTCCAACTTATCGGAGCTCTACTCAGATGCGATCCGAATTCAGCTTATCGATGGATTTTTAATTGGGGCCATTTTCTGGGCGGCACTATTGCTCACACTTTAGCCATAGTGACGACATTTTTTGCAACAACGCTGTCGGCAGCATCTTTGCCGTCAACTTTTTTGTATCTACTCGTCATTTATGTCTTAATTCATATTTCGAGTCACATCTTTTCGCAAATCCTCACTTGGTTAGTAAAATCAAATGGGTCTTGGCAACAATCGAACCAAGAAGGTAATCCTCTTCGTGTTTTTCCAAAATTCAAAAATTGTTTTTATAGTTTCAATAAGCACTTTAAGTATGGACGTTCAGCCAGAAATCGAAAAATCGAATGTAGGTATTCGTGTGCAGAGAAAATATTCAAAAATATTTTTTTAGGAGTCACCCTGGAAATTGGCTTTTATAGGATTTTATATCTTCGTTGTTTTAGTTTTATCATTTTCTATGATTGTCGCGATTGCCACAATTGAGTAAGAAAATAGAATATTTTCGACTGAGAAAATTTGATCGCACATTTTAACAACGTAACATTCTTAATCGAAAAATGAAGAGTGAAATTAATTTTATAAGATAAAAAACTTTAAATAAAAGATAACATTAAAAGCGAAGATCCGACTTTCGAAAGTCTTTTTGATGATTGAATATTTGAAGAAAAAACTTTAAAATTCTCACCATTCATTGATCAACACGAGCGTTGAGCGAGATACAACGTTCACGTAGCCATTTCGCAGTTAGAGGTGAGAACAAATTTACTTAAAGATAAAACTTGATCGTAAATAAATCAATTAAAAACCACGAAATATAAACGCCACCGTATTGCGGACAAAAATCGAACGTTTTGCATTGAGGGAAAATTTTTTAATGCGATCTCGATCATTAAATACAAGTTGAAACTAATATTTTCAAAATTAATTCATAATTATTTAATCGATCAACGTCTCTAAAATAATTCATATTTCATCTTTACATGATTCTAAACATTTACTTAAATTATCACCTTTAGTTCAGCTTTCTCCAAATTCTCGAAAAATTTTCAAAAAATTTATTTTTAATGCTGCAATGATTTCAAGTTAGAAAGTAAAAACGTTTTTTTTTTACAAACTGCGCTTTTTGAAGTGTTTCTTCGTAGCCGGTAGCACGGTTACGCGTCAAAACAATTTTCATTCAAAACATTTTTCTTCGCGATTGTTTAATATAAAAATCTTTCATCGAATTTATGCAAATTCAGTTTGCTTTTATTTTATTGTGATAATTAAAAAATTATTCAAAAATTGTTCGGTCATTTTCTATTTGATTTACTCTCAAAACAAGCAAATTGTTTTATTTATATTTAGAAAGCATATTTTAAAATTGCAAACAACCAGATTTCAATTGTTTCGATCGATTTCTTCACGAACAATACGTTCCACATTTAGCCAAATATTACCTCTGACAACGGTGTGATAAACATTCTTAGCGAGTAGAATACCGTGTCGAATAAAAGGATCCACTACTAAATCGCTGTCATCGATTTCCAGCTTAAAACCATCAAATTTAGTTATTGTTACCGAACTCAACAAATGTTTATTCTTTCCTTGATCTGATCGCAAAGTAATTTCGCATTCCACTTCATCTACTGTTCCTTTCAATTTAAAAGTTCGAGCTGCTCTCACAATTGTATAAGTAGCCACAGCTGAAAAATCGATTCTATTCATCGTCACGAAATGAGTCGATTGCTTCACATTATCGTCTTCAGTGATCTTTGGTGGTCGTGTTTGCTTTATACCATTTAAGGTTGTTATTGTCCCATTACGTATGTTAATACTGCCTCTGATTCCACCGACTTTGAATTTAACATCCACGTCATGAAGTTTGGTATTAGCTAATTCTTGAAAGCGAGTGTTGACCAATTTATTTATTAATTCATCTTCAAAAACGATTAGCGTGTCAGTAGTGTCTGAGGAAGGTGTAGTAAGAAGAACAGGCGAAAGTAAAGAAAAAGCAACAAACAACGTATTCATCATCATCGAAATGAGTTCGTGTCAAATAGAATTAAATTAAAATGTCGAAAATCAATTTGAAATTTTTGATTATTTTTTTATCAATTTTTATTCTTTTGTTTTCACAAATATTTTTTATTGTTTCGCTGCTGGGAAGTTTTGTAACTGCTGAAATTGAAGCGTAGTTTTATCTACCAAAAAGTCTCCACCGATATCTCAAATTGAGGTTAATGTTAAGCAATAATGGTTAAATACAATAGTTACAATGAATAGTGAGTGGTTAATTAGAGGTTAATGTTAAGGATTCCTCCTTAAAGAATGTTTGTCATCAATTGTCAAGGCTTTTGATTCCATAAAAGTTTTTATTTATTTAATTTCTAAAAATATAACAGCGAAAAATTGTTAACCAAAAAGTTAAAAAGAATTTTATTTTGAATTTCATTGTGAAATTATGATGATTCAATTTATCAACGGCAGTGTATAAATTGAAATAATAAATTGAAAAAATGAATTATGGTGAATAAAAACAAATAATTTGATTGAAAATTAAATAATTAACATAAAAATCATTTGTATAAATCAAAACTCGTGCAATTCGGACCAATTCATGCCTTTTCTTAACTTGATTGGCAAATTAATATTGAAGTCTTGATCGAATTGTTTGTTTGCAATCAAATTTTTAAAATCGTGAACATGAGTTTCATTGATTTCGTAAAGGAATTCATCGTGTATTGACAAAACTAATGCAGCGTTCAAATTCATTTCTCTAATTTGATTGTTGATATAAATCAAAAATTTTTTCATTAAATATGAGGCTGAGCCTTGAATATATGTGTTAAACGCTTGGCGTTCGGCTTTCGACCTCGAAATCGATCGAAAGTTGTTTATATCGGGTAAACAGCGTTTACGCCCATCGATTGTTTTCACGAATCCAGTCGACTTACAATCAGCAATAATATCTTCTTTAAATTTTTTCACATAAGGAAAAGAGTTGAAAAACTGCTCTCTAAATTCATCTGCTTCTTCTTCAACAACTCCTAACTTTTTTGCCAATTCTTCGTTGCCTAGTCCATAAATGATGCCATAGCATATCTGAAAAATGAAAAAATGTAGCGAAAAACATGAAGAGAGAATACTACTCACATCTTTAGCCTGCTGCCTTTCTTCTGCTGTCACATCAGAAACTGCTTTTGATTTGATTTTCGAAGCAATACAATTGAAAACGTCGATATCATTGTCGAGTTCCTTTGTTAAAAAGGGATCTTTTGATAAAAAGGCTAAAATTCTAAGTTCTAATTGCTTAAAATCAGCAGAAACAAAACAATATCCTTTCCTGGGAATGAAGGCTTTCCGTAAAGAAACTATTCGCGAGTTTGTAGCAGAAACTGAAGCATCAAAGTCTTTATGAATGGCAAGAAGATTTGGATTATGCATGATGATTCTTCCAGTTGCAGTGTAAAAACCGAACTCACCCGAAACTCGATACATATGGGTGAGTTGGTCATCAAAGTGGATTTTGGAAGAAATAGGATTAACACATTTTTCAATCATTGAGTGCAACTTTCGCCATTTTAAAATAATTGCAGCTAACTCGTCGTACGCGCTGAATTTTGCTAAAACAGATTTCGCTGTAGAAAGATTTTTCGATAAAAGTGGTTTCCCATTTTCTGCAAAGCGACAATGTCTTTTCTTCGCATCGATCAAATGATAATATTTTGATAATAAATCTTTTTCTCTGTATAGAACGTATGCAACATCTTTCGCAGAGTTTAAATTAAATGAATGACCAGCTATTTCATAAGCTTTTTCTTGTAATTCTCTGAGTAGTAAAATCCACTCTTCTTTAGCCGCTCTGAAATATTCTTTGTCGAATCCAACACCATTAATGATCATTTCATTCATATTAAATAAAAAGGGAATTTCACAGTTTTCAAAAACTGAATATAGTTTCTGCCCGAAAAGATCGTTTTTGATAACTTTACAAACTGCACTCAAGCAGAAACATAGAAAAGGAAGTTTCTTCTTTGAATCATTTATATTGATGAAAGAGTCCGCTTTTGATTTAAGCAAAGAATATAAACTATTAAAGCAATTTTCGAAAATTGTTTCAATCGATGTATTTTGTTCTGGTGCTATCATCCAATAACCAAGCTTTACGTCGAACCACTTCAAAGATGATATATGATGGTATTCATAATCAAAACATTGTTTGAGCATTTTTAGCGTAGCTATTGCGTCAAAAGTTCTGATTTCTTTTTCGAAAAACAATTCTTGCCTAAGTTTTTGCTTTAAACATTTTAAAGTTTGTGGATCACAGAAATTATAAACATCATTGAATTCATTGTCCAAATGAATGGCTAGTTGTTTCAATAAGAGTTCATCTCGGTCATAGAGAATACCTTTATCATCATCTTCATTGAGATATCTACCACCAATAGGCTTTAGTGATTTTGATGCGATTCTTTCGCATTCAAACAAGATTGTCAGAGATGAAGAATGTTTCATTCGTTGAATAAAAATTTCAATTTGATCTTCATTATTCACTTTCACAATGTTTAAATTCTTTCTAAAAATTAAAGATGAAGCCAAATTTTTGGCGACTTCATCGTTTGTCATTAATGGGCAATGATTGCTTGTTTCATTGATTTTTCTATTAGATTTTAAAATTGTACAATCATTGTGCTTTTGCATTTCATCAGCATCTTCATTTGACAGATGACTCGTTTCCGATTCACTTTCTAGCATAAAATTCTCTGGAGTTCTATCAAGAAAAAGCTCGCGACCAGAATCATCACATGATTCTAGGCGATTTAGAACTGATTTGAAATGAGGAGATTCAAAAATAGGAAGTGGAGCAAATTTGTTTACAGAATCACCCATTTCAAGTTTTTCGACAGATTTGTGATTTGAATTCTTTTCATTATTACTGAATACAAATTCGATATCTTTTTGTTCATAGACCGCGGATATATGAGCAACTTCTTCTTCATCCCACTTCATACTTATACCAAGAGATTTTTCGATGATATTTCTTGCTTCATCAAGTGTTGTTCTTGCAATTTGTTCAGCATCCATCGCACAACAACGGCCAGAAATCCAAATTTTTCGTGGCGTTTCCATCTCGGCTTGAAAAGGTTCAAAATTCCTTATTGCTTCATATAATTTTTCAAAACTAGACTGCGCGATAGAAGCTACAGTATCATAGCCAGAATTATACAAACATCGAGCAATACCAGAATTTACAGAGGAAATTTTCATCAAGTCGATAAGTTGTCGTTGTACACCAAAATGAAGACGGCTATGAAACTGATCAATCAAAATTTCAAGGTTCGACCAGCCGAGTTTATTGCAAAAAACAGTAACCATTGACGCAAATGTTCCAACATTATGTTGCAGTGTTTGCAAGGTTCCCTTGGGTATTCGATATTTTTTTACAACTTCATGAAGTGGCGTTTCTTGAATGATATCATTTAATGCTAAAGCCGTGTAAAATCTTCGATGAATGTCAATTACATCTTGGCCAAACGTTTTTTCCAATGAGTAAGAACAAAACCCTTCGTTTAATACATGCTCTTTGATGCCGACAGCTTTTCCTACAGATTGGAAGTCACTGCTAAGTTTATCCCAGATTTGTGAGAAGTTCTTCCAGTGATCCGTGTCAAGAGTATGACTTAAACGGCGAGGAATAATATAATACAATAGGTGAAGATCGTTTTTCAATATTAAGCCCATTCGTGCTTTGTCTAACTCCTTGACAAAATCACAGCCATCAGCGGGTGAAATCGCAGAAGCAACGACCGCATTTGCAAGCTTTGTAGGAAAAAACTTATCGCCGATTGAACAAATGAATCTATATTCTTTGAGAAAGTTTAAAGTGTTTTTCAAATGATCGCTGTAATCTTTTTCACAATGAAACAAAAATGTGCATTCTATAAAGGATTTTAAATCGTTTTTAGTTGAAGCAATTTTCAAAGTGATGACTTCTAATATGGCTTTGGAAAGCTTGTTTCCGAACATTAGACAAGAATTCACTGAGGTCAAATTTGATTTAATCAAATCGAGCCCGATATCTTTTTGCTTTTCATCACAAATTAAGAAACTCTCTCCTTCAGAATCGATTCCCTTTCGTCCTGCTCTACCAGTCATTTGTTTGTATGTTGAAACATCGAGCTTTTGATTAAAACAGTCTAAAGGAGAATTAATTATGACTCGACGCGCTGGTAAATTCACTCCTGAACATAGAGTAGTAGTTGCAACCAATACTTTGATTACACCTTTACGAAAACCATCTTCAATAATATCTCTTTCCTCGTTCGAGAGACCGGCGTGATGGTAAGCTGTTCCAAACTTTACTGCTTTGTAAAGAGCGTCTTCAACATTAAAAGGCAGCTTTTCTAATCGATCAATTATTTCCCTTATATCTTTTTCGCAAAACACACTTCGCAGTGTATCGCGTAAAGATACTTCATCTTCATTTTGTTTGGTATTGTTCCTACCCAATTCTTTTATAACAATTGCTATCTTTGCAGCTAAATCCTCACATTCTTTCTTTCTTGGACAAAAGATTAGCGTGCCATGTTTGTTGACAACTGTTTCAAGTACTAGATGTATAACATCATTTGTGTCCGTGATTTTTTGGGGGATTATAAATTTCTTCTCGAATTTTTCAATTTCTTCTCCACTTGAATTATAAATTATTTCACCAACTTTTAATTTTTCTGTCAATTTAACAGGCCTGAATTCTGTAATATACAATTTGGCGTCTAACCATTCAGCAAACTTTTCAACATTTGGAAGCGTTGCACTTAAACCAATTAATTGAATTTGATAATTTTCAGACATCCAATTTGGTTTTCGACGACATATATAAATAAGTTTTGATAAAATATACTCAAGTTGATGACCTCGACTAGGATCGCCTAACAAATGCATCTCATCAATGACAATAGTAGCTAAGCGACATAATTTCTTTTCTTCTATAAGTCTAAATTAAGAGTTGGAAAGATTTAATACGAAAGATAAACATTAAAGCACTTACTTATTAATAAGACTGTTGGCTTTTTCTATGGTGCAAATCGCAATGTCGATCGCATCAAATCCACCTGGTGGTTGTATTCCTCCCATAAATCCACCAATTCTGATTCCAGTTCCAGCGAACATTGACTGTAGTGTTAAAGTCTTTTCTCTTGTAACTGATACATAGGGAAGGATTAAAATAGATTTTCTTTTACATTCAAATGCTTGCTTAAACATCACAATATCAGCGATCATTGTTTTGCCTGCACTTGTTGGCGCTGAAAATACAAGATTTCCGCCATTTAAAACCGTAGATTGCTTCAAGCATTCAACCTATATCAATGAGATAGGTGAATCAATAATGCCACATTTTTTGTATAAATACCTGCCAATCAAAAAGTTCCGTAACCCCTCTTTTATAGAACCAATCAACAACAGAAGATGGAAAATTCAAAGAAGCAATATCATTAGTAATTTCACGGCTGTAACTGAACTCTTGCAATGAGATAAATTGGTCCGTAGGATCCTTATTTATGAACAAATCAAATTAAAATTAAGCATACTGCTAAAGCATTGATCTTACCCCATTAAAGCTTTGCCGTTTCCTTTTGCGGCCTCTTCTTGATAGTTGATTTGTGCGCTTTTTTGCACTTTTGAAAGGCAACTGTTGTTGTCGGCTCATCGAAGAAAGCTAGAGGGACCTAAAACGGTACTAAGGTATAAGAGTAAATTGTTACAAGTTGCGCGACTTGTATGAACGAAACGAGAATGTACTGCGCAAGAATTTTAATTCCAATACTTTGGATACTCTTATTTACATCATTTCCTGAATTTCTTAAATAATGGATGTCTACTTTCATAGTTCTTGGCTTTTGTTTTATATTCCATGTAAACATTGTCGTCTGCACCTGAAATCGATGCCATGTTTCCAACACGTTTGGTGGCTTGTGTAGCAGGCTTTGAAAAGGCTTCATTTGCTACTTTTTCTTCCTCCGCGTCAGCATCATTTGCTTGTAAAACCAATTGTAGTAAATGATGTTGATCTTCTTTATTAGTGTACATAAGATCTTCTTCGTCCATACCCTTCAATTTTGTTATTACTTTATAACTGTAACCTTGATTAACCAAAAAACTTTGTCGCTTTCGCGCGTAATGCATTTCAAGAGTATCTTGTGAAACGAGTGAGTAGAAAAATGCGTTATACTCTTCAGTCAACGCTCCCTTCTTCGCTCTTAATATTCTTCCTAATCTTTGGGCCTCTTGTCTTCGAGAACCTCCGTGACTCGAAATTTGAATTAAAACATTAGCTTCAGGTAAATCAAAAGATGTATCAGCAATTTTCGATACGAATATCGTATTGACTTTCGGATTATATTTGAAATTTTGTAGAATTTGCATTCGTTCTCCTTGAGATGTAGGCCCATAAATATATGGCTTATTCATTTTAACAGCATAATGTTTTAAAGCAAATACGTTGTCAGAGAAAACTATAATTTTATCATTTCTTTTTTCGTGATACCGAATCAAAAACTGGCAAGCTCTGAATTTGTTTGGATTCATTACATACAAAAGCTATATAAAAAAGTTAATTAATAATCTCGATTAGAATGTTTAAAATTTATTACCATTTTTTTACTGGTTCTAGTTGCGAGATATTCACGATAAAATTCAGCTGTCATGGGACACCATACTTCTGCACATTGGACTTTTGCGATGAAACCTGCGGCTTGAAGTTCAAGCCAATTTGCTTCATACAATTTTGGTCCGATAAGAAAATTAAGATCTTGTATCTTATCATCTTCTCGTACCAAAGTGGCAGTCAGTCCTAATTTACAATGAGCTTGAACTATAGTTAATACTCGACGGAACATTTTTGCAGGAATAGTGTGTACTTCGTCCAGAAGCATCAAACCCCATTCTTGATCTTTCAGCCAGTTCATAACTTGTTCAGCTTCCCATGATCGCTTCTGAGTATGGGTAATCATAGAATAAGTAGTAATACAGATACCACAGTTGATTGGTTTATCTTTTGCATCAGATGTAAAACGACAAATGATACTATCGTCTGCTGTAGACCAAAGTTTAAACTAATAAATCAATTATATAAAAAAATGCAAGGAAACAATTTGTATTTTACTTGAGCTTTCCATTGCTCCACTGAAACACCGGAATTGCAAAGAACGAGACATCTTTTGCGAACTGTACAACAGGCCGTAACTCCTACTAAAGATTTTCCTGCTCCACACGGCAGAACAATAACTCCAGAACGGGCCCTACCATTTCCAAACATTTTTCGGAGACACTTTTCTTGATACGGCCGCAAAATTGCGGAGGGTTTCAAATCAACGCTAAAATAATTAAAAGTTAATAATTAAAATAAAGATAGTAGCTTACTTTATATCTGGGTTCATTGAATCATTTTTAAAATCGTATTCTGCTAATAAGGGATATTCAAGTTGAATGCAACGTCTCTGAAGATTTTCTATTTCTTCTTGATTTACTTCAAATGAAACAATTTTCATTTCTTCGACATCGTCGTCATCATCTTTCTCCATTTTTTCGATATAATTGAAGATATCATCAGGAACTTGATCAGATTTACCATCAGTAGAACTCTCGCCATTTTTTGTTGATTCAGTTTTATCTCCATTTTCAGAGCTTACTTTGCCAAAGCTTGAAGTGGCTTTCTTTTGAGATTCAGTAATCAATTGGTCGTCATCTCCTCTTCGGAGACGACATTTTTGTATTTCAGGATCTTTCAACAGCTTTTGAAGAATTTCCTGACAAATAAATACATGAGTAAAAATTTTGTTGTAATCAAAAATCAATAATACAAACTGGATATTGGCTTTCGACGAAATAACGGTTATGTTTTAGAACCAACTTAACTTTGCCATAGCTTACTGTGCATAACTAAAAGATGATTTTAGTCGAAGAAATGAAACAGATTACTTACTTTAATAAATTGAATAACACCGTCTGGGATTGTGGTTTTGCTTAATCGCCTCAAATATTCAATGATATCATCGGTTTGTAGACCGACAGAAACGGCAGCATACAAAGAATAAGCTGTCAATTTATACTCGTGAATATGTTCAGGTCTTGACACGGGCTCAGCGATTGCGATTAAAAAATCGTGTGCGTGACGATAAACAGGTGAAAATGTTTCCAAAAAAATATGTCCGTTGGGTGCCTGAAAGAGAAGAATTGTGCAAACAAAGTAAATACAATTCAAAATGAGTAGTCGAGCACTTACCACCCAAAGAGGTCTCGAATCATGATCAACTCTTAACTGTAATTGAGAGCGATAATCTTTAGCGCCGTACTCATCTTCTCGATTGCTTTCATCTATGCGTCTACTTGCCGCTTCGGGAACGATGCCTGAAACCGAACGCGAAATGATTATCGATTCAAAAGAGAGAGAAATACGAACCGCTATCAACTGTTTCGTCGTCTTCGACAGTAACATCGACCGGAGCTTTCTTCTTGAATTTGTCTGCGAATTGAGGATCAAAAATGATTCACAAAAATCAAAGCTTACCTTTTTTGCCCATTTTTGTGTACTTAAAACGCAAAACGCTCGTTTCGTTCACACTTTACGCAGAATTAAAGAATGTAAAAAACAGACTTACCTTTAAAAACGCAGCGACCGTTGCTTACATTCGCAACAAAGCTGTTCGCCGCTTTAAAGCGTACACGTCGCGCGCTTCTTTTGAATTGTTGAACGAAAAGCTGTGAAAGCGCATTTCACTTACAAAGCGAACGCGTTTTAATCTTCTTAATTCGCAATTTATCTGCAATCAAAAGAGTAAATTCTCAACTTATGTGTAAATCTTAATTCAGAATAGGAATGAAAAAACTCACGAAATACTGAAATGATTTTATTTCACTTCAAACAATTTGCATTTGTGGCCATCCTTCTTATCATTCATAAGAAATTTTACTTTCGCGTGATAGTTCGTTGTAAGCGCTTTCGTTGATTAGATTTAGTTTGAACAGAGTATACAGAAATTGTCGTTTAGAATTGCCAGCAAACTGATTTTGTAGAAAGTTACTCAGAAACTCTTTGCGAATAGTAGCGTTTAGCGCAATCGGCACGCGAAACAGTCCTAATGATTCAATTGAAAAGTGCATCGCCCGTGTGTGCGACTTTTCAATCGATTCAAACTGCTCCTTTGTCAATTTTTTCGCAAAAAAGTGAACGATTAAAGGGTTATTTGAGTTTCTTTTATGAGAACAAATATAATCATCAATAGTGATTGCTTCTTGCGAGTAATCAATTTCCTCTTTGAGTTCTCGATTCAATCCGAGCAAAATTTCATCATAAGTTTTAATGCATTCGTCGATGTAACCTCCCGGAAATCCAATCATTCCATCAGATCTCATTTGCATCAACACGTACGCTCTGTCCGCGTTCTCCGAACAGCCCTCATCTCGGAACCAAAGGAAGCAATGCGCGGCTTGAGGAATGTTACTATGTTCAATCGCTTGAGGAAGAGTAATCCAAATATACTCCTCCATTGCCTCTACTTTCAAACGAATGCTTAAACTAGAAACTTTTGTAACTTTAAAAGGAGGCAAGTAAAAATCTATTCGTTGTTTGAAGTCTCTTCATGTCTATTGTCACTTTTTGATTGAAATAGTTTTGCAAATTTTATTTTATTTCAAAATGTTACTTCTTATTTTATTACAAATTTTCTTCGCATTTCAAAATTGAAGAAAACTTGTTGATTCTTTTCATTTTCCAATCCCAGCTCAAATACGGAATTTAGCCGCTTAGAATAGTATGCCCAGTAAAAGGGAAAGGGCCAGAATAGGGATAGAAGGGTATGATGGGATTGGCAAATGAGCTGATGGGTCTTCCAGAAAAACCAGAATGAGCAGCGTTCATTCCCATAAAAGGCATCCCCATATAAGTCATATGGGGATATGGCGCTCCCATTGGAAGAAATGGCACCATTTGGGGCATCGCTATTGTTATCGTGACACCTGAAATAAAAATTTTAAAAAATATTTAATGTAACAAGAAAGACATACAAGTTAAAATGAGTGAAATTTTCGTGAAAAAAATCATTCTTGACCAAACTAATTGTCAAAAGATTACTAAGTGAAATGCGATCAACGAAACTATGAGGTACTTTTTCAAACATTTCCTTTTCTATTAAAAACCATATTTGCATCCCTGAGCTCGCGTAAAGTGCAACTTAAGTAAAAATAAACTTAATGCGATAAAAAGAAAGAGAATACGGTAACTGTCATTAATATTCTCTTTTTTTCAATGCAAATTCGAATATTCAAGCTGTTTTGAAAGTCAAATATAATTTTTTTTCGAACTAATAATTTTTAGAATGGAGTAAGAATAAAAAAATATTTTACTTTTAATTGTGGTTTCTTTCTGAATTTTCTTGGTAAAATAAGGCAAATTGTTTTTTGGTTCTATCACTTTAAAAAAATAAATAAATAAAATAAAATAAAATAAACTCAGAAATTTATGCAATTTATTTCGATTAATTTTTTGACGGAGCGACGAGTGAAATTGGTTGAAAATGCAAATTATAATGCACGTTAAGTAATGCAACGTTTTTGATTGATTTTTTCTTCTTTTTAATCAAATTTACTCAAACAAACAACAGATAATATTGCAAATAAACCTTAAATGTCGTTTAAAATGCTGATTTTAGTTTTCATTTAAAGCGTATTTGTTGTTGCTATGTTATTTTTTCATTTATAAATTAAAGTTCAAACAATTCTTATCATGCCAAGTAAAACGTTTCTGTCGTTGTTTTCAAAATAAGTACAGTTGTGAGAATATTAATCTGCTCTTTGCTATCTAAAAGTTCAAGATTCAAATGGAAAAAAGCGATCCGTCTGCAACAGTAAACATTTGCGTATAGTTCGAGTTTGTATTGAACTAAACGCGTATCAGTAACGCAGAGTATTTATTCTATAGCTTTACATAGCAAACAATTATCGCTCGTCGCTCGGATTGCAATTCAAACAGCAATCAGTCACATGCAAAGTAAGTGGATAACGATTGAGTTTCAAGAACGCGTTGCAAAGCTTGTTTTTATTTTTGTAGACAGCAAAACGCATTTTGCAGCAATTGATGCGCAATTATGGATTCGAATTTTGTTTTTAAACTATTGAGAAAACTACAAGAAAATGTGGAGAAAAGCGGTGACGTGAAATCCATATTTCTGCCTTCAGAAGAGGTTGTGAGCGCGCATTCGGTTTTGCTTGCGGCAAGTTGTCCGTATTTTAAAACGCTTCTCTTTGGGCCTCATTACTTTGAGAACGAAGCGGAGGTCAGAGACATCACCAACGAAACGGTCAATTTAGTTAACTTCAACGAAGAGTCGAAACGATTCTTCCTCTTGTTCCTTAAGTATGTTTATAAAGGTGACATTGACATTGGTTCTCTAAGCGACGATGAATTAATCGGCGTGTACTCGCTGTCGCGCGAATTCAAATTTCCAGAATTGGCCCATATCCTGAGCAATGCATTGAGTTCAGTTTTTCTATGCGTCGAAAATGTGGGCAAAATCTTCGATATGGCGAGACGTTACGATCTGCGCGATCTATTGAAACGATGCATTTCTTTTGCTGAAATCAATTCGACCGAAATTCTTAGCAACGACGATGTATGGGTTAAGCTTCCTTACCAATTAGTTGATGAACTGTTCAAAAGCGACACTTTCTATGTG